>JAODUO010001821.1:0-61087 GCA_025642075.2 Ridgeia piscesae
CTAATAACTCGCTAACATCCATATGGACCCATATTTACTATGATATGGAGTCAGACCACATTTGCATTTTCCATAGGCGACCATTATAACGTTTCCTTCATTTCCTACTAATATTGATAAGCTCTGTTATTGACAATTTCACAGCATATTTACCCTCCATAGGCAGACTTTCTGTGAATATTTCGTGCATTAAAAAACATTAAAACAATTTACAATTCGGATAGAACATGCTAAATACCAGTGATTGATATAGTTTTTTTTATCAGACTATATATCATTTATGCATATTAGTTTAAGCTGACATGTCCTATATAATATCTGATTAATTCGGTTATATTACACTGAAAGATGCACGACTGTCGACAGGGATGGTATGTTAGTTCTTGTAGACAATTTCAACATACTGACACTGATGTTAGGTGACCAATTTTAGTTTGTATGATTATCAATGAATCTATTCGGATTACGGCCGTCGGTGCATACTGGAGAAAACGCGCTGCTTTCTTATTCTCAATCACATCTGGGGTATATTTTAATATATTCTCAATTGTGTTCGGTGTTTCAGTTAGGGTATATGTGTCGTTATAATAACCAGGTGATAGATAGTAATTTTTTAGACGCGGGTGGACAATCCGCTTCATACGGCGACCAACAATTGACTACACGAAGCTCACGTACACGAAGTATACCGATGCAGGTATAATTGTTTTCACTTTAATTTAAATGGGATAATTATTATATTATTTTAATACTTGTTAATGAGACCCGCTTTGATGTACTCATACTAATTAACTAGCTATGTTTTGCTAAATTGTGTTTTCATTGTTGACAATGGTTCTTACTCAGTCAAATATGTATGCAATTATGTTGAACTATTGTGTCACTATTATGCACATTTTGTATTCTACTATGCTGGACTATAATGTCTCTATTATGCACATTTTGTATTCTAGAGTAATTAGTTTCAGCCACATGTTTTGTTTCTTATTGTATTTTTGACCAAGCTGTTTTGCATAGCCACGTGTTCATCCATTTCTAATTATCTTAAACTTACTATGTTTGACCTTTATCAATGTGTATGCAGTGTCTCAACTATTATAATGATACTTATGTTCACTTCTTTAAGGATTTTTTTCTTGCCGTATATCTTTATTCTTTCTACAATGACATCGCTCGTCTGTGACCTAACAAAATACTATATTGTAAGCTATTTATTGTCAAGAAAGTATGGATGAAATGTTAAGTAATTATACTGAGCTAGATCTCAGATACTTGTATGACAGAACTACCCAATATGAAAATATAGAAACGAACCCTTTCAATTTAGCAGATATAAATAGTAATTATTATGATGTTAACGATATCCTTCCAAATAAGTTTAGTCATAATAACTTTCAGTGTAAAGTGCTCCACCTAAACATACAAGGACTCTCATCAAAATTTGATCAACTTCAAACATTACTGTCAGAGCTCTCTGATGCACATGTGGAAATTGACTATATTCTGTTATGTGAAACATTTGTAAATGATGACAATGCGCATCTTTTCACGCTACCCAATTATAACTTTATTTATAAAAATAGAAAGATTAAATCTAAAGGTGGTGTCGCGATATATATCCGTGATAATATTCAGTATAATCTTCGAGAAGACCTTAGTATTTTCATAGAAGGTGAATTTGAATACATATTCATTGAATCTATTAATAATGGTCAAACGTCAATCGTAGGTGAAATATACCGGATTCCTAATACAAGTGTTAATTTGTCTATTCAACGGTATGAGGCAATATTACAGAAAATGGAAAGCTCAAACAGTCAAATTATAATAGGCACTGATCAAAATTTCGACTATCTAAAAATTAAGTCTTATAAACCCTCAAATGATTTTTTACATCTATAGCTTGCCGCACATATAATTCCCACGATTACTAAGCCTACGCGTATCACCCATACTTCTGCTACCCTCATTGATAACATATATGTACGGCACACAATCCCATTTGTTCACTATGGTATACTATTCAGCGATATATCTGACCATTTACCTATATTCTGTCTTACCGGAAAGCGGAAACCTTCAAAAATACGCAACGAACCATTAACATTCAAACATAGACCTTTATCTAACGTGTCGATCCGACACATAAAATTTGCACTCCAGCAAATTAATTGGAAATATCTTCATCAATTTTTTTACTGAACAATTAAATTATATCATTGCATCATACGCACCAGAGAAAACTGTCAACATTAAATCGAAATATGTAATTCGGAATGTTTGGATGACTACAGGACTAATGAAATCATCTTTAAATTCAAATAAACTGTATCGGAAATGTGTTAGCAAACCTAAGACACATCCTGCTCACATCCGTTATGTTAAATATAGAAATATCTATAATAAGTTAAAACAAATTGCAAAAACAACCTACTATGCTAATCAATTAAACACATTCAAGAATGACTCTAAAAAAACATGGAATTTACTAAAGAATATGATTGGAAAAAACAATGATAAATCTGGTATTCCTTTACATTTCAAACATAATAATGCTGTAATTAAAGATCCTTATCAAATATCTAATGCATTTTGTAATTTCTTTACAAATGTTGGTCCAAACCACACCACTGCAATACCTCTATCCAAAATAAAATTTACATCTTATCTTCAGAATTGCCCTAAAATAGTTCATGAGCCCAACCGATGCAAGTGAGATCAGGGAAATAATAAAGTCACTTCAACCTAAGAAAAGTACAAGTCATGACAATTTGAGTGCGCTTGTTATAAAGTTATTTGGTGAGCAAATAGCTATGCCTTTATCTATTTTGATAAACATGTCAATGTCTGAGGGAATAGTACCAGATGAATTGAAAATTGCGAAAATTATACCTGTCCATAAGTCAAACGCTAAAGACGACATTTCCAATTACAGACCTATATCATTGTTACCTTCAATTTCTAAAATACTGGGATTAGTTGTATATAAAAGGACTCTTCATTTCATTCAAACTAATAAAATATTAAATAATAACCAATATGGTTTTCGTGAAAAACATTCAACAATAAATGCAATAACTGCACTTACTAGTGATGTTATAAAAGCTTTGGAAAATGAAGACTCGGTCCTTAGTGTTTTCTTAGATTTAAGTAAAGCATTCGATACAATTGATCACCAAATCTTATTATATAAACTTGAATTTTATGGAATAAGGGGTACTCCTCTCAAATGGTTTAAAAGTTATCTGTCAAATCGGAAACAATATGTTAAATATAATAATAGCGATTCGCTTCAACGGTACATCACATACGGCGTCCCGCAGGGGTCTATACTTGGTCCGCTCCTGTTTATAATATACATAAATGATCTCCCGTTTTGTGTACAGCATTGTAAAACTATATTATTTGCGGATGACACTACTATATACAAGACTGGAAAACAAATTACTAATATATATGAAGATATCAACAAGGAACTTCAAATATTAGCTGACTGGTTTCGTGCAAATAAATTATCTCTAAATATTTCCAAAACGAAATGCATGTTATTCTGTAGATCCCCTCGTCCTGAGAATGAAGAAAATATTTTAACAATGTATAATACAGTCATCCAGCGAATGAAGTGTGTACAATTTCTGGGTCTTCATATTGATGAAAAACTTGATTGGCACGAACACATAAACAAATGCAAAAATAAATTAACCAGTGCTTTATATGTAATCAAAAAAAACCCAGCTACCTTCCTGTGTCTGCCCTTAAAACAATTTATTACACTTTAGTTTACCCTTACTTGACATATGGAATCATCTTGTGGGGGTCTACATATAAAACGTACTTAACAAAATTATTTATTATCCAGAAAAAAATAGTTCGTTCCATACTCAAAAGTTATTGGGAACACTCTCACCGCCTCTTTACGTGCTTAAAATTAATTAAATTGAATGATGTATACGAACTGGAAATTGGAAAATGTATGTATAATTATGTTCACAGGAACCTACTCCATTATTTATCTGATATTTTTACGTTTACCCATGACATACACATTCACGAAACTAGACAAGCCTCACATATACATATACGTCCTTTTACTTCTCTAACAGTAAAATCTTCTAACAGTTTCTTATGTAAAGGTCCATTGATATGGAACAGAATTCCGCTTACCATCCAGCAAAAAAACCAAAACAATATAAACAGTTTTGCTGTATCACTAAAAGCAATTGTTGTAAAAGAGCTAGCTGAAGCTTATTCAATATAAAATACCTGTTCATATATGTATGTAATTATATCCTTGTCATTGTCGGTAGTTGGTATTACCACACGTTTGCTATACAAGTCAATTGAACATTCTTAATTGAATATTAATGTTACGTTTTACACACCTGATCAATCGCAAAAACTATACGTATGTGGTACACGTGAAAGTATTATTATAACATCATTGTTTATACAGCTATGGTAGGGTTGGCAGCAGTTTAATTGATGAGAAATTGTTTCGTATTAATAATTATTATATAAACCAACTGGTAACAACCTTAATTGGCTCTGCTGTCTGCCCGGAATCGTACATGATATAATTGATTGTTACATTTGTTGTTTATACATACTGTTTGTTTGTACGATTCCAAAAACTAAATATTCATTCATTCATTCATACTAAAATAGAAGCTGCGTTTAGGGGGTTGGGTGTAATCAAATGTTCTTTCCTTGCCCGTTGATGCTTATTGTGTGTTCTAAATATGACACAAGCAAGAGTCACATAATTAGGATTAACAAATAGGAAGAAAACGCATGTTCATTTTAATACTTGTAGGCCTACAACAGCATCTTAATATTTGGTGTTAAGACACACGCATTTGTAGATATCGCATACAGAGTATAATTAAACTCATCGTATTGGAAATATGTCGTTAATGTGGCGCATTTTTCAAATACGAAACAAAATATTCACACTCTGGAACAGGGACATTTGAAGCACAAACTCCAGCTGTCTTCATTATAGGATATTATGCATAGAGCTTTTGTGAAATGCGGCGTGAAACTTCCACACAACCAATATTACAATGTATTTTCCTTGCACATCACACGGTAACTAGCTTGCTAATTAGTTTTAGTAACTCTCTTAGATGCAGCATTATCAGTAAATAATAGCAACTTCAAATGCAGCAAAAACAACCTCACACATCGTTCAAACCACGTTTTCGTACCTCTTATGTCCACATTTACCACATTTGCATTTTCCATAGGCGTCCATTATAACCTTTCCTTCATTTCCTACTAATCTTGATGAACTCTGTTATTGACAATTTCACAGCATATTTACCCTCCATAGAGAGAGGTTCAGTGAAAAATTCGTGAACTTCTAATACATCAGGCTCCCACAAACTTCTTTCAAACCTTACACCACTCCATTTCTGTTTGAACCACCCACATATTGCCCCTGATTACACCACCAAGTCAAATGACCACTGTATTAATACGCCGAAATGAACAGACTAGCAGCTGTCATAATTTGACAGCTCTGATGCGACGCTGCACAAAAACATAATTTCTACTTACTCCACACTACATAATGTGCTCACAGAAATTCAGACAACCTGCATAATGTTGCTTTTATAGGGTACGCATTGGTCGGACGAGCACCTTATTGTGGTCTTACATCATATGCAGAGGTATTTGTGTGGTGTAACAACTTATACCTCCAAAATACGTGCGTCTTATTTTTAAATATTTTAGGGGTCATGTAGCGCCCCTGGTGTATACGTGGTAACCCCAAACTAGGTCAACGAACAAGTGAGGCCATCTGACGAATAGGTTGTCAACTAATACACCAAAAATATGTGTCTTATTTTTAAATATTGTTAAGTATCGTTGCCAGACAGACATGTTGTGGTAAAATATAAGTAAGCTTTGTAATTATTAGTGAAATCGGAATATGTTTGCTTTCGACGTCCTAAGTTTGTCAAGGTTTTATATTTTACCAAATCAGTATGTCAATGTTATAACATTTCGTATTTCGTCATTGCTTCGTTGCGTTAGACATGTCATGTTGTAACTTGTAGTGAAATCGGAATAGTTTTGGATTCGACGTGATAACAGTGAGCTTGGTATCGTGAAAACATTATATCAAAAGTTTGACCGACTTGTGATTGGTTGGTAGGTGGTGCTAATACCACGTCCGTATTTTGTTTCAGCACACTCAAAACGTATATAAGACTTCCGTTTGTGTAGGTTGTCATTCGTCTAGGTTACGACATCGGTATGGCTAACGCAATGCTCAACAACCCAGATTACTATAACCACGTTCGGTCGCTTGATTCCGATAGCGACTACGACATGTTAATGTCGCCTTTTACTTGTCCATTTTGTCAAAAACATTCACCAGAATAAACAAATGTCAACGCCACGTCCGTCGCAGCCGTTGTTCTAATATGAGGTCTGCTTCACACTTGGACGACGTTGTGGTGAGTCTTTGTTTTCTTCTGTTAATACAAAATAAATAAATAGTCGTCAATAATTATAACTATAATAATAAAGGACATTTCATTCCTGTAACCTTGCGCACTCAATACTTTTATTATGCGGTTATAAGTATAGTGAATTCGTCACTCTTATGGCCTAAGCCATTTAGTCACAGGTCGTTTGCAATGTATTCATTGTTAGTTCTATTGAAGCACAAACTCCAGCTGTCTTCATTATAGGATATTACGCATAGAGCTTTTGTGAAATGCGGCGTGAAACTTCCACACAACCAATATTACAATGTATTTTCCTTGCACATCACACGGTAACTAGCTTGCTAATTAGTTTTAGTAACTCTCTTAGATGCAGCATTATCAGTAAATAATAGCAACTTCAAATGCAGCAAAAACAACCTCACACATCGTTCAAACCACGTTATCGTACCTCTTATGTCCACATTTACCACATTTGCATTTTCCATAGGCGTCCATTATAACCTTTCCTTCATTTCCTACTAATCTTGATGAATTCTGTTATTGACAATTTCACAGCATATTTACCCTCCATAGAGAGAGGTTCAGTGAAAAATTCGTGAACTTCTAATACATCAGGCTCCCACAAACTTCTTTCAAACCTTACACCACTCCATTTCTGTTTGAACCACCCACATATTGCCCCTGATTACACCACCAAGTCAAATGACCACTGTATTAATACGCCGAAATGAACAGACTAGCAGCTGTCATAATTTGACAGCTCTGATGCGACGCTGCACAAAAACATAATTTCTACTTACTCCACACTACATATGTGCTCACAGAAATTCAGACAACCTGCATAATGCTGCTTTTATAGGGTACGCATTGGTCGGACGAGCACCTTATTGTGGTCTTACATCATATGCAGAGGTATTTGTGTGGTGTAACAACTTATACCTCCAAAATACGTGCGTCTTATTTTTAAATATTTTAGGGGTCATGTAGCGCCCCTGGTGTATACGTGGTCAACCCCAAACTAGGTCAACGAACAAGTGGGGCCATCTGACGAATACGTCCTCAACGTATACCTCCAAAATACGTGCGTCTTATTTTTAAATATGTGTTAAATATTTTAGGGGTCATGTAGCGCCCCTGGTGTATACGTGGTAACCCCAAACTAGGTCAACGAACAAGTGAGGCCATCTGACGAATATGTCGTCAACTAATACACCAAAAATATGTGTCTTATTTTTAAATATTGTTAAGTATCGTTGCCAGACAGACATGTTGTGGTAAAATATAAGTAAGCTTTGTAATTATTAGTGAAATCGGAATATGTTTGCTTTCGACGTCCTAAGTTTGTCAAGGTTTTATATTTTACCAAATCAGTATGTCAATGTTATAACATTTCGTATTTCGTCATTGCTTCGTTGCGTTAGTATCGTGAAAATATTATATCAAAAGTTTGACCGACTTGTGATTGGTTGGTAGGTGGTGCTAATACCACGTCCGTATTTTGTTTCAGCACACTCAAAACGTATATAAGACTTCCGTTTGTGTAGGTTGTCATTCGTCTAGGTTACGACATCGGTATGGCTAACGCAATGCTCAACAACCCAGATTACTATAACCACGTTCGGTCGCTTGATTCCGATAGCGACTACGACATGTTAATGTCGCCTTTTACTTGTCCATTTTGTCCCAAAAAATTCACCAGAATAAACAATTGTCAACGCCACGTCCGTCGCAGCCGTTGTTCTAATAAGAGGTCTGCTTCACACTTGGACGACGTTGTGGTGAGTCTTTGTTTTCTTCTGTTAATACAAAATAAATAAATAGTCGTTAATAATTATAACTATAATAATAAAGGACATTTCATCCCTGTAAGCGTCGTGTTGCTTCCTAACTATAACCTTGCGCACGCAATACTTTTATTATGCGGTTATAAGTATAGTGACTTCGTCACTCTTATGGCCTAAGCCATTTAGTCACAGGTCGTTTGCAATGTATTCATTGTTAGTTCTATTGTAGGTCAATGTACCAGACCAAAACGACCCATCTGAACCACCGCCAGTCCCTTTGGCTAATATGGACTTGTGCACAACGAAGCAAGAGAAGACCGATTCATTAGATCATATCAGTGACATTCAATTAGGAACGTCTCCGTGCTACGTTAACACGGCCCTTGCTGACGACGAGGAGAAATATTTACCTGAAAAGTACCTACAATTGAAAGAGAGTGCGGAACGCTATACAGCCCTACAGCGCAACGCCGTACTGTTGTTACATATAACGTTGCCATACCTCAACATTACAAAAGTCTCATCCATCGACGATTTTGTCATCCAACTTATCAATCTGAACACCAATCAACCAGCGTGGTCATGGTGAGGAATGATAAACATATTGAACTAAGCATGTCTGCATGTCAACATTGACGGTACTTTCTAAAAGTATTATTGTGTTTACTTGAATAAAAATGTGCAAACCGTATTGCTTGTTGTTTTTCCTGTTATAACCATCGTTCACCCAGGTCCCCGTTGAGTCATGTATGGTCACTCGAGCTTATTACACAAATAATTATTAACTTCGTTGTCATTCCATCACCCGTGATGTCACGTGACAACTTCCGTAGTCTATCCTTGTAAGGAATGCTTTATTTTCTAAGTCTCCTAAAATAAAACATCACATTTGTACTTATACAGACGAGGCTAGGACAATTTTATGTCATTCGCACACGATAACTTCCATTAAAATGACGCTTCCTATCACGTGCAAAACACAACTTCCGTAAAAAAAAGGCGGGGCAGATCAGGTCTATAACACAATTTCTTGCAAAATTTGACCTTCGACCATAGTCATAACGTTAAAAACTAGTTCCGTTTAAAGTTTCGACGCCATAACCTTGCCAAGTGTTCTTATTCGGCTGAGTCAGTGTGCTAACTACGTACCATTTCGTAACGTTTCATCGCTTCACTGCGTTAGACAGGTTGTGTTTTTATATATTTAACTAAGTTAGTCTTGTAACTTGTAGTAAAATAAAACAAAATATGTTTCGACGTTTGTCAAGTGTTTACTAAGTCGGTGTGACAACTTTGTACTATTTCCCAACTTTTCACCGTTTCACTGCGACGGCTTTGTCACATTGACGTATTTTTCTAAGTCATCGTTGAACTTTTGTAACATCATGTGCGAAAGTTATGGCACTTTATATCGTAATACGAGAACCTTGGTGGTTTTTCTTACGTCATAGAATTTTTTCTAACGAAATTCTAGAAAAATCTTGGGTTGTGACGTTACTTCTTTAAAAGCTGGCACCATCCAGCGGATAACTTTGACATCACGTTAGACGCTAGCGTCATCTACAGGATAAAACAACCACTAATTAGAGTCAGACACAGAAAAAAGTTGATAACCTTGGCAAATGTTTGTGTTTTACTAAGTCAGTGTGCTAACTTCGTTGCATTTCGTAACGTTTCACCGTTTCATAGCGCTAGACAGGTGGTGTTTTCACATGTTTAACTAAGTTATTCTTGTAACTTATAGTAAAATGGAATATTTTTCTGTTTCGACGCGATAAACCTGTTGAGTTTTCATATTTTACTAAGTCGGCGTGCCAACATTGTACCATTTCACAACTTTTCAACGTTTCACCGCGATGACCTTGTCAATTTGACGTATTTATAGTATTTACACGCGATAACTTTGTCAAGTTTTTTCATATTTGACTGAGTCAGTGTGCTAACTACGTACCATTTCGTAACGTTTCATCACTTCATTGTGTTAGCCAAGTTTTCACAAATTTTACTAAGTTAGTTTTGTAACTTGTAGTCAAATGGAATATTTTTTCGGTGTCGACGCGATAACCTTGTCAAGTGTTTACATTTTACTCAGTCGGTATGCCAAATTTGTACCATTTCCCAACTTTTCACCATTTCACTGCGACGCATTTTTCTAGGTCATCTTGGTACTTTTATAACATTGTGTGCGAAAGTTATGGCACTTTCTATCGTAAAACGAGAACCTTGGTGGCTTTTCTTACGTCATAGTATTTGTTTCTGTCGTAAATCTAGAAAGAATCTTGGGTTGTCACGTCACTTCTTTAAAAACTGGCACCATCTTGCAGATAACTCTGACATTACGTCAGACGCTAGCGTCATCTGGAGGATAAAACAGCCACTAATTAGAGTCAGACACAGAACAAAGTTGATAACCTTGTTCGTGTTTAACTAAGTCAGTTTGCTAACTTCGCTGCGTTTCATAAAGTTTCATCGTTTCATAGCGCTAGACAGGTGGTGTTTTCATATGTTTAACTAAGTTAGCCTTGCAACTTTAGTAAAATCTCAATAGTCTGTCGTTTCGACCTTACTTCCTTTTCACATTGTCGTATTTTTACTATGTCGGTGTGGTAATTTCCTAACATTTACCGACTCGACGAGGTATAAAAAGCGATTTTTGGTCAAAATGATGTTTCCGGTCACGTTCAAAACATAACTTTCGTTAAAAGGACGCTTCTCATGTCACGTGCAAACCACAACTTCCGGGAAAATGGCGGACCAGATCAGAACCATAACATTATTTCTGGCAACATGGCGGCTTCGCTCGCAGTTATAACATACCTTTTAGTGTTTCGATGTGACAACTTTATCAAGTTTTTCGTATTTTACTAAGTTGGTGTGCCAACTTTGTACCATTTCACAACTTTTCAGCATTTCACCGCGATGACTTTGCCATTTGACGTCATCTTGCCACTTTCATAACCTTCTGTGGAAAAAACTTTGGCACTTTCTATCATACACCGTGAACAATCTAGAAAAATCTTGGGTTGTAACGTGACTTCTTTAAAAAACTGGTACAATCTAGCGGATAACTCTCACACTACGTTAGACGCTAGCCCCATCTAGCGGACAAAACAAACACTAATTTGGGTTTGACATAGAAAAACTGGCTTCGACTATGTCCATAAAAGAAATTATTGTTAAATGGCGGCTTCGGTCACAGTCATAACATACCTTTCAGTGTTTCGGTATGATAAACTTATCAAGTTTTCATATTTACTAAGTCTGCGTGCCAACTTTGTATCATTTCACAACTTTTCAGCGTTTCACCGCGATGACTTTGTCAATTTGACGCATTTGTAGTATTTACATGCGATAATTTTGTTAAGTTTTTTCATGTTTTACTAAGTCAGTGTGCTAACCTCGTTCCATTTCGTAACGTTTCACCGTTTCATTGCGTTAGAAAGGCGGTGTTTTCACAAATTTAACTAAGTTATTCTTGTAACTTGTAGTAAAATGGAATATTTTTTCTGTTTCGACGCGATAAACTTGTCAAGTTTTCATATTTTACTAAGTCGGCGTGACAACTTTGTATCATTTCACAACTTTTCACCGTTTCACCGCGATGGCTTTATCACTTTGACGTATTTTTCTAAGTCATCTTGGTACTTTTATAACATTGTGTGCGAAAGTTATGGCACTTTCTATCGTAAAACGAGAACCTTGGTGGCTTTTCTTACGTCATAGAATTTGTTTCTACCGTAAATCTAGAAAGAATCCATCTAGCGGATAACTCTGACACTACGTTAGACGCTAGTCCCATCTAACGGACAAAACAGCCACTAATTAGGGTTTTACATAGAAAACGATGGTTTTCACTACTTCCATAACATAATTTCTTGTAAAATGGCGGCTTCGGTCACAGTCATACCATACCTTTTAGTGTTTCGACGCGATAAACTTGTCAAGTTTTCATATTTCACTAAGTCGGCGTGCCAACTTTGTATCATTTCACAACATTTTCACCGCGATGGATTTATCACTTTGACGTATTTTCTTTTTCTAAATCATCTTGGTACTTTCCTATCCTTCGGTGTGAAAACTTTGACACTTTCTATCATTAACCGGGAACCTTGGTGGTTTTTCTTATGACACACATCATTTTCCTAACCAAATCTAAAACAATGTAGACATATCTTGGGTTGTGACGCCACTTCTTTAAAAAACGTATGCCATCTAGCGGACAACCTTTACACTACGTTAGACGCTAGTCCCATCTAGCGAACAAAATAGCCACTAATTAAGGTTTTACATAGAAAACGATGGTTTCCATTACAGTCATAACATACTTTTTAGTGTTTCGATGCGATAACTTTGTCAAGTTTTTCATATTTTACTAAGTCGGTGTGGCAACTTTGTATCATTTCACAATTTTTCTCAGCGATGGCTTTGTCACTTTGACGTATTTTCTTTTTCTAAGTCATCTTGGTACTTTCATATCCTTTGGTGTGAAAACTTTGTTACTTTATATCATAAAAAGTTGTGTTGTGACATCACTACTTTAACAGATAGCGCCATTATTATTTAGGTTAACTAGGGTTTGACATAAAAAAAAGTTGGGGTTAACTGATCAAAAATTGCTATGATTTTGTCCGGGACGAAAACATAGCAATTGTTTTGAAAATGTGATACCAAACTCCGCTCCCGCGGAGTTTGGTATCATATTTTCGATCAGTTAACCCCCATCGTTTTTCGATGTCATTCGTTGACCTAGTTTGGGGTTGACCACGTATACACCAGGGGCGCTACATGACCCCTAACATATTTTAAAGTATTTAAAAATAAGACGCACGCATTTTGGAAGTTGAGGACGTATTCGTCAGATGGCACAATTTTTTTCGTTGACCTAGTTTTGGGTTCACCATGTATACGCCAGGGAGCACTACTTGATCCCTAACACCTTTGACCTAATTTGTAAAAATATTTTAAAATTAAGATGCACGAATTTGGACAGTATTAGTTCATTACCTTCCGCTAAGGGCGTCATCAATTACCCTACTATTCACCAGGGGCGCCACTTGACCTATATATTGACCTTTGACCTCCTCCCTCCCCTACTCCATCCCTTGATTTACTCATACTATACTACTAACGAGACGACGATGTAATATAGTTTGTCAAAATATTGCAAACATTCAAAAAGAGATAATTATAAGTATAAATCAGCACCTATCCAGACATAATATATATATGTGTGTGTGTGCGTGTGCGTGTGCGTGTGCGTGTGTGTGTTTCTATACAAGTAGGCAGCGACGAAGTAATGTCTGGCGAACTCAGCGGGGAAACCGGACATGATTTCCTTATTTGGAAGGTGAAGCGGCGCATAGGAAATGACAAGCCGAGACCAGCTTTGTGTTGCCTAGACAACTCAGCACTCACGAGTACCATCATCTATCGTTACGACTACAAATGACTCCCACAGTTGTATTTCTTCGTCTGCATAATATACAAATGTGATCGATGCACCGTTTAAATGCACAAGGTTTGGTTGCTAGATACATTCAATTGTGAACTCTTGTGAAGACAGACGGAATTTAAGCTTTGAAACAGTAGCATTTAAACTTATTATGACGCAGCGAACAGTAAATGACTGGACATACCTATCCTGGTTTTGTTTATATTTTTCAAGACATTTGTTGCTGACAAACTCAGCAAGTTGAGGGACAGATTCCAGAAACATTTCAAACAATAGGACTACACAAAATCCATCTGCAAACTGTTGCGAATTGTTCGCAACATACAACACCACTTTGACGACCAGTGAGTGCAACGTTCAACTCTGTACTTTGTTATAGTGTAGTGTTAGAAAGTCATAGGCATATAAGCAGACAGCTTAATGACCAAAATGTGATCAACAAGAACGTATTTTTATACAACTTCGAAGTGAGTTAAATTTAGTTAGTTCTGTATTAGTTAGTTGTATAAAATGAAATTCATGTTGATTACATGTTTCCAACTTAATGTAAGATGTGTAGTTGTGGTATGACTATAGGCAGAGTTATCATGGTAAGCCATGCCATACTTAAATTTATTTTTAATGCAACTGTCATAAGGGGCATACACTTTATATTGATTTTGTATTATACTAATATGACTATTAAATTTATTTTATTAATTAAATTATTCAATTACTTTATATCAATGGCATTATTAGAGTGTATTTGTAAAGCAATAATGTAACATGTTTAAAATATATGTGTAAACTTTCTGCAGGCCAGAAGATGCGAAGCTTGACCTTTGGAACACGCTGCCGCACCTGTTCATCACAACTTACAACATCATCAGTGAGACGGCTGGTACACCAGACGACTGGACAACGTACGGCTTGTAAGCTTGGGAACATGTTGACAATTATGAATTGTATTCAGTGTCATAATGCTTTGCTTGTGATAATCATACATGTAAAGTGTATGTTTACTTCTGGATGGCAGTGTTAACATTATGGTTGTTTATCGAGTTGATCATGTCCACCTCTAATACATGGACTTACCATATCCCACACTGGACAACATTATAATTGTTATTTTGAGGCTAAGTGCTACGTCCCAGTTTGGCTTGTGACACACGGTAGTATAATTAATATTAGTTGTGCCCGTTTTTTTTTTAAATTAGGAACATAGCAGAAAACCATTTATAAAATCCTGTTCTGTCACACAAATATTAAACAACATACATTGGCATATACTAGTTCTAAATAATGGAATGATATTGTTATAAACAAACACATTTTCAAAAATTCTATGTCACTCCAAGCTTTTACAAAATGACTCAGCATTTTTCACTGATTGTTAACAAATATTAAATTGTAATTATTTCTTGGATATAGCAATATATATATATATATATATATATATATATATATATACGGAATAGTTTTGCTGTTGTTTTATACATTATACTATATAACTGTGAATGTGTCATATTATGTTATTTCATTTTGCCCTATCAATGTTGCATCCTGCATTATACAAGTAAGGAATGACAAACAAGATTGCTTTCCTATTTGTGCTTGATGTTCTGTTATCACGTCTTATTCTGCTTTGTGTGTATTGTGTGAATAACAACAAGACAATAAATTATTAACTTACTGCAGGTTGGATTTTCGAATATTTAGATTTGGATTTTGAATTGCTATTTGCTGCAGCTGCCCATAATGTAATTATTCCATGTAGTGATTTCTATTGTAATAATGGTAGATTTATAACTCTAGTAATATATGTTATAGTACTTATATATATATACATGCATATATGCATACATACCAGACCTGGGGCAGAAGCACTCGAGAACAGTTTCACTTTTTGCACGATTTGTTTATCTGATTATATTGTAAACAGGCACAATTCCACAAGTCATACATAAAAACGGTGTACGTTACGTGTTAAATTCCAGTAGAGCCTTTTTGGGATTAATATGTTGATCACACTAGAGGGCAGCAATAGCTTTTTTTAACTAAGATGAATAGGAACATTTGGCGCTGAGTTGAAATGGTTCCCTGGTCTTATGTCAACCTATAATTCACACTCTCCTTACACTCCCGGTCAACACAACACCGTGGTCTTTGTGTCTTCATGTGTTCCTTCTACCATGCTGAATTCCGAATCGGCGACCACCATCCACCGCAGTGGTGCCTTCGATATATCTCTCCCTCTATATGGTAGGGTATCACAAGCTTTATCCAGGTCTATGAATCTAATCATCCTAATCATCATATCGTCATATCTATGTTCTTCTCCATTAGCGACCTCAGGGCAACATACTGTCATTCTTTCTTACTTTCATAAAATACTAGTAGGCCCTACTTCCCAATTAAGATGTATGTAGTAGAAATGTCGTTTGAACAACACTTCCATATGATATCTGAATGTTCAATCTCTAACACATATTTAGTTACATTTGTGCATATCAAAATGTCTGAAAAGGTTGCTTACACAACAGTAAAGTACTTACACATTTAAAACCACGACGCTTTCTAGTAGTAATATTCTCCAGCGCCATAGTGAAGTTTGGTTTTGATTGGTATATTAATCTCCTATTGATCACATGTGATTGTTCATAGTTTAGAAGACGAAAACACTGGAAGCAAAATCAAATAGTCTAGTGGGAAAAGGGGGTATCATGCACTCATCCCCATAAATAAACGTCTAATCGGCATTCATACGTCGTAGCGGTTAGGGAATTCTGAAAAATTGCGCACTCGGTGACAAGTTTTTGCAATTTCGCATAGTGTTAGGTATAGGCATAAGGTTTTCAAAAACCACCGCATACAAGTTGGGGTAACCCCCTGGTGGCCGGTATGCGCAAAATACAATATGGCCGCCGAAGCCCGTGATCTGAAATAGATAATGGCTTATCTTTGGTTCTATCAGCACTACATCAACGTGTAATACCACAATTTGTATGTTTATTGGGGCAAGTAATCCATCTCTGTAATTATTTTCATGTTTTCAGGTCATTTAGAAAGTGAACCGATTTTTAATGGTCACTTTTAGCCATATCAGACCTAATTTGGAAGCTAAGCCATATGTGAATATCATGCCTGGCTGAACACATTTGTTTACGGCAGTAATGTTTTACTTTTATTGTTGAAAATATATTTGTACCAAAAGTCCAGGGATGTAATAAGTGAATATAATTAATTTCATCAGCTTAATGTCTGCACCATAGTATTCGGCGCACACCATTGCCATCATCAACTCGGCCTTCTTTGTCATTATTTGTGCAACCTCCTTCGCACTTGCACATACTGCTACATCGGAGTCCAGCTCGGTGGCAGTTACAGTTTCCCTTACAGGCAACACTACAGCCACAGTGGAGGAGCAGCGAGCATGCTGGCTGACGTCCGACAGATTTGTCCAATGTGGTACCCACTGTTTTGTCCTGGTGTTCCATTCCCAGCCCCATTCACTGGGTTTTGGGATCTCTGGAGTCTTGGAGAGGGATTGCTTCCAGATATAGGTTGCGACTAGCGGGGCACGCTTGATATGCTAGAATAAGGCATTCTTGGTTGGCGGGATGGAGTCCAGGGACCTTAAGTTGTGAGAGAACATGAGCTTCCTTGTATCATTTACCAACTCTGCATTACAGTTCTTATTATACATGAGTACAGTTCAGCGCTCGAGATGTCGCATCTGAAGCGAGTCAAGTGTGAAGCTGTTCGGATCCTGAGTGATGGCGATCAGTGTGTCGGTGACCTCGGGATAGGCTATTCATGTATTCCATGCCGTCTTCTTACTGATTCCAAACATCGCTGATACTACCTCGTACCCTGTGATGGCATGGAAGAGGGGTAGCACATTGCAAAGTTGAGGTCCCAGCAATTGCGAGATGTTATGGATTGGAATATGTTTGTATGATTTCCATGTTCCGAATCCGACCCACAGTTTGGAGAGACCTAGCTCGTGGAAATGTTGATGGTCAAAACAACTACGTCACTATCTACCGTCCTGACGTAGGCCTTAGTGTGACCCTGCATGGCAGCATGACGTAAGTGGAGCATCATCCTCGTGCCTGCTTCTTCTTGCTGGCATGGGGACAAGGCTGTTATGTCACTTGCTTTGTTACTGAATACAATATCAGCCTTTGTTGTGAGGAGATGGTATATTGATTCAACTGTGCTCTTCTGAAGTTCCTGACCGATGAATTGGAATAGCTCATCTTTATTTTGGTTATCTTTGAGGAACTTCTGCCATTCGACACCCTTGGGGATAGGTATCTTGGCAGAGACTCGTGTTCGACGATGTAAAGTCGCACCCCGTTTGGCACGAGTTTGTGACTTGAGACTCGCCTCTTGGTGTGTGTCCCAGATTGCGTCCACTCTTGACGTGTGTTCCGTCATCTGACTCTGCATGTATGGCAAACATATATTTCCGTGTACTCCCCAAAGATTCTGGCGCGCTGGGGTTCGATGATGTGTATGACTGCGGCTATAACCCCTGCAGCTTATTTTACTGCTTTAGAGCGGTCCGGAGCAGATATGCCTGGTAGACAAGCAATAATATCTGACTTGGTTCCTTGACGCAGTTTACCTCGATCTGATAAAGACGGTGGTTCTCGCTGATTCTCATACTTAAATAATGCATCTATATCTGCCTCAGGACGTGCTTGTAAGGACAAGAACAACTTGGTGACGAGAGCTGCATTCGCCTTAGCAGACCCTATCTTGTCAGCACCCTTCTTTAGATCCGCTGGTGGTCTGTTTGAGAATGTGTACAGGTTTTATATTTTTATTTTTTTATTACTATTATTCTTCGATTCTGTCAGTCACAAACTCTGTGAACATGTTTTTGCCGATGGTTGGTGCATTCTTGAGACAATCAACGATTGCGGGGTCCATGACCTCGCCAGCGTCCAAAGTGATTAGCTCCGAACTCGTCTCATTGAAGGGCTTTACCACAGTGCCCTACTTCACAAGATCACATAGAGCATTCAAGTGTTTGACGAACTTTCTTTGTTCAGCAACTGATGACTCTGGATACTCCAAACTTTCGTTGGGGGTTGAGGCAGAGAAACAGGCACATTCAAGCTCATCAATGGCCCTTAGTACTTCAGGTTTGGAGAGGTCGGTGACCTCCAAGCTGTCCATAATATATATATATATATATATATATATATATATATATATATATATATATATATATATATATATTATAGGCCCTATGCTCCGCTATCTTCCTTCAGAAACTGGATGCTGTGCTCTTGGCTCTGGTCAAGTGTCATCAGTGAAGACTTCTTTTCGCCACGTTGCACGACGAACTTCCCTGCCATAAACGCCTCATGGACAGATGGGTGGGTCTCCGGTAACCGCGCCATGTCCCTCAAGAAGACTGGCACCCAGCGGGCATAGTTTGTGTGTCCGAAAGCGAGACACCGTGGACAAATATCATCGCATGCATTCAGAGTGAGCAACCAATCACCCAGTCGCTGACCACGGACGAAGCGGTAGTTGATGAGCAGATACTCTCTCACCACTGACGTCCAGTAGTTTATTGCTGGTGAGCCGCTTCTCCCACATCTCCATGGGCTGATGCGGCCCATAACCATCGCGGCAGTAATGAACATATGCTTGTACTTTGAGTACATGGAGCCAGGCTAGAGTGAGCTGACATGCATACCGTGTACGCTTGACATGCTTACCAGCCAGGAGAGACGTTGCAATGCTAGTAGTGAAGATTCCGGCTAAGGAAAACATCCGTTCCCAGCTAGATCATGTCAACAGCTTGCCACCGCAGTCTTGGGATGTCAACTCGATGTGTAGAAAGCCCTGACATTTCTTCTGTTGTGCATAAAGAGGACAGTCACCTTCTATAAATGGGACCTGACCAGGATTCACAAACTCTGTCGCCTTCTTGATGACAAGCGTTGCATGTTTCTGCATGGCCATAGTCGAGGCCGTATCAAAGAAGATGGGGAACACTCCAACGGTGGCCCTCTGTCTGACATCTTCTTCGCGTTGATTATGGGATAAGAATCCAGAGTAGGTCACTGGTGTGCTTTGAAGCACTCCATCTTTTTCAGTCAGGACTTTGTAGAGATGGTTGAGCCACGCTTCATCGGAAACTCCTAATCGGATATTTTCAGCGAATGTTGGCCTGGCTGTTCCATTTGAAATTGATGAAAGTGTTATGTCTCTAGCATACTCATCGATGTATGGCACACTTGCGAAATCAGAAGGAAGCTGGACCGTGGCAGCTTCAGGAGGTAAAGACTGCCCTCTTGATGTTTGAAGGCACAACGACTCCATCCTCAGCAAATCGCCTTGACACCGCTTGAGCGAGTCCCCTTCTGACATCCATTACTCGGTCATACGATACCGATATGCCAAGTGCATGGAATGTGGTGATGGTTCCTTTCTGGCGTTCATGCGCATGTAATTTCAGTTCCACATACAGAGGAAATGGTGTCTCTCTCTCTCTCCTTCTTCTGATAGAGAGTGAGTGCGTTGTTAGATGGCGTTGTAGCATCGCTGTATATCAGCTGAGATATAGTGCAGGCAACTCGGATCCTGGCACTGTTGCTGGCCTGATCGTCTTCTACGTTCTCTTGAATTGATTTGGAACCTTGGAGTAAGACTTCTGAAAGGGCTTGCGACTGGTTCGCTCAGACAACTTGAGTTGAATGATCCATCGAACGGCATATGTTGCAGAAGAATGTATCTGCGCAGCATGATACCAACATCAATGAGTTTTTTAGCATTATCTTCGGACACCTGAAGGTTAACATTCTGTGCCAATGCTGCGCCAATTATTTTCTTATGAGAGACGTAAACATCACGACCCTCTGAGTATTCTGACCAGACCGGTCCTAGCTTCTCTAATATATGTTCTTTGAATCTTTTCTGGTGCACGTAAACTCCGATCCAATCAGAGCCCAGTTGATTGAGACGACGATCATAGAGCTTCCTCAAGTCAGCAGCAAGCTTGAAGGTAGAATGAGTGAACTCCACGAACGCGACAAGCTGAGGGATTACCAACTGATCATAGGTGCATTCAACCAGAGAGCATCTTTTAGCATGTGACGACTTCGACTTTGCAGCACGGGCATCATTATTGAGCTTTGTATAACAAGATGTGTGATATTGCACACCTCCAGCCTCTGCATCCTCTGCATTGATTGCAGTGTTCAATCGTGTATGAATCACCCAGTTCCTGGATTCCACAGCCCATGTATTGAGGTACTTGCCACAGTTTTCACTCCTAGCTATGTAGATTTGCTCTTCGCTGTCATCTTGAAACTTCTTACAGCAGACACATTGAACAATGTTGCGGTCGAGACTCGCATTAAAGCTAGAACGAGTTTTTTTCGGATTAAAGGAACCCTCTTCACAATCCGATCCTTCCTTTGTTCTCTTTGTCATTGCTCGCTGCACTATATGACAGCGGAATCGTCCTCGACATCTATTATGATAGCTAGCGTTATTTGTTAGCAATATGTTGGCGATCCTTGAATCATCGTTTAAACACTGCACGTTCACTCCAAGAGGTACAGGTACATCATGTTCAATACAATTGTTCATATCATCTTCAAGGGCTTGATATGCTTCATGATAGCACTCCTTCTTATAAGGACATCGCAAGTCTTTCTCAGATTTATTCTGGTACAAGCAACACAATGCCCAATCAGTGTCTTTCCTTGTAACTACAGGTCGCTCGAAAGGATGTTCGTCGCTAATGATGATATAAAATGTTCAATCAATATTTGTACTTGTCTCGGGACTGTCTGTATCCAGTTTTGTTAGATATAATTGTAGTTGTGCCACATCAGGATAGAGATCTGAAATGATAATATAGCAACTATCATTGTATGAATAACATCGGACTGATAATGTTTTCAACAAAATTAAAATAGAGTAATAGCTTCATTTTTTCCTGAAAATGTTCATGCAAAAACAGTTTACACCTTATGCATGAGCTGCAAAAAGATAAACAATTCAGAATTGAGTGCTGAATACAAAATACTAGATGGCTGTCGGCTGTAGACGATAACACAATATAGATAATCATAATATGTCATTGTGATTCAGTTCCTGAGTTATGACATTTTTATCCTACAAATATCACGAAAAACATATTTCACCTTTTAAATGACCTGCAAACAAGAAAATTACTTCAGAAATGGATTCCTCGCCCCAATAAACATACACATTGTGGTATTACACGTTGATGTAGTGCTGACAGAACCAAAGATAAACCATTATCTATTTCAGATCACGGGCTTCGGCGGCCATATTGGATTTTGCGCATACCGGCCACCAGGGGGCTACCCCAACTTGTATGCGGTGGTTTTTACCTTTTGCCCATACCTAACACCATACCAAATTGCCAAAACTTCACACCAAGTGCGCAATTTGCATAACAATCTGGATATTCCCACCCCGCTATCGGGGAAAAAAATGTAAAAAACGCTCTGCTATGTTAACAAGTCGGCAAAATGTCAAACGTTTGGAAACAAGGCAATCGTCATGAGGAGCGATGACACGAAGTCATTAAGTCCGGCATTCTACGCAATGACCAACATGATTGGTGCGTAATTCACAGCACGTAGGGGTGTACACATAGTACGACGATATCGATATTCACTGTACACCCAACGCGCAACTGACAAGAGACAGAATATGATGACTTTACATACATCGACGCTGATGAGATGATATTAACAACGCACATGAAGTGTCCCACAGATGCCAGTCAACACACGCAACGCCGCATCCGCAAATTACCTGAGGTATCATATGAGATAGTATAGCTACAAGTCAACGTTGTATCACGACGCAATCACAGTGGCGCTTTTAGGAAACCTAACATATTATGCGTATATATATATTTTTGTTATATATATATTATACATACATATATATCTATATTATACATACATACATACATACATATATATATATATATATATATATATATATATATATATATAATAAAAAATATATAGGGTCTATTGTATTTGAGTGCAGTAGCTCAGTGACTAGGAGAAGTCAAGAAGGTATTAGAGTGAACAAGTCTGCAACGGGGTAAGGTATATGGACTGGATAGTAAATTTACCTTTATGAACAAACCAGTATATGATATGTGTCCTACGTATCAAAAGTTAGCCAGAACAACATTTATATTGGGATGCGTGAGCTGTAGCTTCGTCATCGATCACTCTATCTCCGCTCTCTCATATCTCTCTAGTATCATAAAACATTTTATGGCGACGAAACCCCGACCTGCATCCCACCGTCCTCCCCCATCGGGGAGGGAGTCTACGATCACCTATCCAACCGTTGAACAAAGGATGTGTGTCGATAAAGCCGTAAGGCTATTTCAAGACAAAGTTTTCGCAGTTGTTCAAAGTGCAACGCAATCGTCCCGCGTTTACTGTTGGTCGCCGCTGGGTCACGGCGACGTGGCTTGTAAGAGAGCCATAAGTACGTATCCATGGGTTTGGCTTTAAATAGAATCGACCGTAGTGGGCCGTAGCTTGTCAACTAGAGCGTGTCGGTGTTCACGCGGTGCCGCGAGCGATCACCACTGATAAAACTCTGTTCGTTTTAGCCAGTACGGTGCGGGATTGAATGGAACTTTTCATAATCCACAGATGATGTGGAACTCGTAGTGGTTGGTCCGTGGATATTTTGTTTTGTTGTCTTGCACACAATTGTATTCGATTTGAATTTCGCGTATGTCCCCAATTGTTTATCTGCGATGACACGCCTTGTAACATAGATAGTGTTAAATAGATATCTGACTTTATTTGTAAATCATTATGTATAGATTTGAAACAGCTAGTTTTGTAGGTTGAACCCACCTACACGTGTCGTTCTGTACAACTGAACGAATGCAACGTCATCTTGTCTATGTGATATTACTCTGAGATTAACTTACGCCCCGCTGCACGAACATTCAACTTTATCTAAAATTTTATCACTGCCATCGGGTGTTTTCAATGCGCTATACAACAGCACTGACCAGCACACGGTCTACGTAATGGACGGTTGGGACTGTGTGTGTTTGTGGGTGTGATGTGTGTGTGTGTGTGTGTGTGTGTGTGTGTGTGTGTGTGTGTGTGTGTGTGTGTGTGTGTGTGTGTGTGTGTGTGTGTGTGTGTGTGTGTGTGTGTGTGTGTGTGTGTGTGTGTGTGTGTGTGTGTGTGTGTGTGTGTGTGTGTGGAGAGAGAGTTGTATGTGTGAGTGTGTGTGTGTGTGTGTGTGTGTTTGAGTATGTGTGTGTATGCATGGGTGTGTGTGTTTGTGTGTGTGTGTGTGTGTGTGTGTGTGTGTGTGTGTGTGTGTGTGTGAGAGAGAGAGTTGTATGTGTGAGTGTGTGTGTGTGTGTGTTTGTGTGTGTGTGTGTGTGTGTGTGTGTGTGTGTGTGTGTGTGTGTGTGTGTGTGTGTGTGTGTGAGTATGTGTGTGTGAGTATGTGTGTGTGAGTATGTGTGTGTGAGTATGTGTGTGTGAGTATGTGTGTGTGAGTATGTGTGTGTGAGTGTATGTGTGTGTGAGTATGTGTGTGTATGTATGGGTGAGTGTGTGTTTGTGGGTGTGATGTGTGTGGGTGTTTGTGTGTGTGTGTTTGTGCGCATGTGTATTAAAGTAGCCAAATTTTACACAGTGAGAAAATAGTTTTTGAAATCAACAACGCATACCCTCTAAAAAAAAAAGAGGTTGGGTGAGGAAACAACTGTGTTAACATTTCAGAGAAATCCATTGAGAGGAACAGACGTCTCATCCAAAGTTTATCGCATAGTGATACATTTAAGAACTTGTCCATTTGACAGCCACATGTGGTTAATAGTGAACCTATAAATGTTCTATCCTATGAACGTTTTGGTTGATTTGGACTCATCAGGTCCTAGGACAAATGGCAGTCATAAGATGGTCATATAATGGCAGATGGCGTTATAAGATGGCCATATAATGGCAGCTATAAGATGGCGTTATAAGATGGCCATATAATGGCAGCCATAAGATGATGTTATAAGATGGTCGTATAATGGCAACCACAAGATGGCGTTATAATATGGCCGTATAATGGCAGCCATAAGATGGCGTTATAAGATGGCCATATAATGGCAGCCTAGGTAACCGAGGGTATGAGTATGCTGTATTCTATATGAATACACATAATTACGTACATTGTCATAATTACTATTGATATAGCAATAGTTTAAAGCAAAGTTATGACCGCATGAAGATCGAACTACGTGACAACGTACACATTGGAGTGCGTCGGAAACAGTTCTGAACATTATATGACCTAATTCTACAGCAGTATTTATTTTGCACTGTGTGCATGAACCATGACGGAGCAGTCTTAGCGCAGGGGCTAGTTTTTACCGTACGCGTGACTACCCGTATGTTGTTGAATCACGTGACTTGATACAAGGAAAAGTTCAACTCTTGTCATTTCGCCTCTCGCTGTCGGGGACTCGACGTTGTTTTTTTCAAATCCCCGTAGACAAGTATCTGAGAGATTATATTATGTGAAGAACAGTAACGTGAGTAATATTGTATTGTTACTAATACTGCATATGACATCGTTGTTTCGTTTTGAATTTAGGAACACACCAATGTGTGACACACTTCTTTGTGTGAATGTTGTACTAGTCGCACAACTCAATAAGTAAGGGGAGCCTCCAGAACTCTCCACATGACATTGGCTACCCATAAGAAACATTCTATAGGCTATTACATCAGATTAAAACGCATACATTTATAGAAAATGTTGTACCACAATAGTGTAAACAATTCAGCATAATTCTATAAACACTGAAGTGACTGCTCTTTCTATTTGCAGTTGACCTTTTGTGAACGTCATTTGGGGTGGTTTTGGAAATACTAAGGCAGGTGAAATTATTCAGAATTTAGAAATTGAGGAAATGGCAGGTACACAGAAGTTGTCAGACGACGCACACAAGCACGCTTAGTTTGAGAGTTGTTTATTTGTAACATAGCAGGTGACTTGTTTGTAAATGCCACACCGACTGAACTAGCCGATAACAACAGTCGGCCAATCGGTCTTTTGACGCCGTTATGAACAGTCTCTTTTCATTGTGGTCAGACACCGTGACTTGCGCTTGGCGTAGGGTACAGCGGTATAATACGCCCGTATGAGGCAATAAGCCCATGTCACTTTTACAACGAGCACCTAACGCACTATACGATATACTATGTTTTTTGTGCTGCCATATATCGCTTTATTTTGACAAGAGTGTAAATGTGCTTGTTCAAAGATGAGTATACAAATAAACGTACCACGTCTACATACCATTTATATATCAAAGGCGGGCACTAGGTCTCCGATATTATACATATTTATTATGTGATGTAGTCTCGCTGGACCGACTCTTGATGGGCTGCTTGACTTCGCGGATCAGTGTGAATGACGTCGTGTGGAGGGGCGTGGACTTGAACCAGACCCGCTGCACTCATCTCTCCTTGTATTTTCTTAGGTGGGACTACAATGGCTAATATTGAACATATTGTTAATGGAGGTATGGCCTTCAAGTGTGAGGTCCGACCTATTTGTGTGAGGTGTTAACAGAGGTCCGGCCTATCCGTGTGAGGCGATGATTGAGGTCCTGCCTATCTGTGAGAGGTATTGATTGATGTCCGGCCTATCTGTGTGAGGTGTTGACTGAGCTCCGGCCTATCTGTGTAAGGTTTTGATTGAATTCTGGTCTATCTGTGTGATGTGTCGATTGAGGTCAGCCTTTCTGTGACAGGTGTTCATCGAGGCCCGGCCTACCTATGTGATTTCTTGTATGAGGCCCAGCTTATCTATGTGAGGTGTTGACTGAGGTCCAGCCTATCTGTGTGAGGTGTTAATCGAGGTCGGGCCTACCGATGTGAGGTCTTGTTTGAGACCCGGCCTACCTGTGTGAGGTGTTGATTGAGATCCAGCCTATATGTGTGAGGTGTTTATCGATGCCCGAATTATCTATGTGAGGTGTTGATTGAGGCCCGGCCTATCTGCGTGAGGTTGTAATTGAGGTACGGCCTACGTGTGCGAGGTGATGGTTGAGGCCCGGATTATATGTTTGCAGTGCTGATTGAGTTCCGGTCTATCTGTGTGAGGTGTTGATTGAGGTTCGGCCTATCTGTGTGAGGTGTTGATCGAGGCCGGCCTATCTATGTGAGATGTTGGTTGAGGTCCGGCCCATCTGCGTGAGGTGTTAACTGAGGTATGGCCTACATGTGTGAGGTGTTGATTGAGGTCCGGCCCATTTGTGTGAGGTGTAACGTGAGATCCGAACTATCTGTGTGAGGTGTTAATTATTTCTACAGAATAATAAGCTTATCGGTAGGTTTGGTTTTCTGATAGGCTAAAAGGTATGTGTGCTCTGCCTAATGCAGCAGTAGGAATACAAGTATTTCTGCTTTGCTGAAACGACAATACTAGAAAGTACATGACACGGTTTATTGCTACCGATAGATAATGTTATGTAGAATATGTTGTCAGTCTGTTTCCTTATGTGTCTACTTGCCCGGTTGTTCTAAAACTGTTTACAGATACATTTTAAAGCCACAGGTGTGTGAGGTGGTTATTAAGACCTGGCAAATCTAAGGGAGGTTTTGATTGAGGCCAGGCCTATCTCCGTACGGTGATACTTGAGGAACGGCCTACTTGTGTGAGGTGTTGATTGAGGTCCGGTCTATCTGTGTGAGGTGTTGATTGAGTTCCGACATATCTGTGTAAGGTTTTGATTGAATTCTGGTCTATCTGTGTGATGTGTCGAATGACACATCACACTATCTGTGATGGGTGTTCTTCGAGGCCAGGCCTACCTATGTGATTTCTTGTTTGAGGCCCAGCTTATCTGTGTGAGGTGTTGATTGAGGCCCGGCCTATATATCTGCAGTGTTGATTGAGGTTCGGCCTATCTGTGTGAGGTGTTGATTGATGTCCAGCCCATTTGTGTGAGGAGTCGATTGATGTCCAGCCTATCTGTGTGAGGTGTAAAGTGATATCCGAACTATCTGTGTGAGGTGTTAATTATGTTTTTCAGAATAATGAACTTATCGGTAGGTTTGGTTTTCTGATAGGCTGAAAGGTATTTCTGCCCTACCTAGTTCAGCAATAGGGCTACAAGTATTTTGCTTGGCTGAAACGACAAAAGTAGAAAGTACATGCCACGGTTTATTGCCACCGATAGACAATGTTGATCTTTTTATGTAATATATGTTGTCAGTCTGTTGCCTTACGTGTCTACATGCCCGGTTGTTCTAAAACTGTTTACAGAGACATTTTAAAGCCATAGGTGTGTGAGGTGGTGATTGAAGCCCGGCAAATCTAAGTGAGGTTTTGATTGAGACCAGGCCTATCTGCGTGCAGTGATACTTGAGGAACGGCCTACCTGTGTGAGGTGTTGATTGAGGTCCGTTCTATCTGTGTGAAGTGTTGATTGTTGTCTGGCCTATCTATGTGAGAAGTTGTTTTTAGACTCGGGCTGTCTGTGCGAGGTTTTGATTAAGGTCCGGCCTATGTGTGTGAGGTGTTGCTTGAGGTCCGACCTGTCGGTGTGAGGTTATGTTTGAGCCCCGGCTATCTGTGTGATGTTTTGAATGAGGCCCGGCATATCTGTCTGAGTTGTTGTTTCAAGCCCAGCCTATCTGTGTGAGGTGTTTATTGAAGTCCCACCTATTTGTGTGAGGTGTCAATCGAGGCGCGGCCTATCTATGTGAGATGTTGTTTGAGGCCCGGCCTTTCTGTGTGATGTGCTGTTTGAGATCCAACCTCTCTGTGAGAGGTGATGATTGAGCCCCGGCTATCTGTGTGAGGTGTTGATGAAGTCCGTCCTATCGGTGTTATGTGTTGACTGAGCCCCGGCCTATATGTGTGAGGTGTTGATCGAGGCCCGGCATATCTTTGTGGGGTGTTGATCGAGGCGCGGCCAATCTGTGTGAGTTTTTTTTGGGCCCGGCCTATATTTTTGCGGTGTTGCTTGAGGTCCGGCCTATCTGTGTGAGATGTTCATCGAAGATTTGCCTATCTGTTTGAGACGTTGATTGAAGTCCGGTCTATCTGTTTGAGGTGTCCATTGAGGCCCGGCATATATATTTCGGTGTTGATTGAGGTCCGGTCTTTCTTTTTGAGGTTGGGATTGAGATTCGGCCTATCCTTTAGGGGTGTAGATTGAGGTTCGGCCTATCTGTGTGAGGCGTTGATTGAAGTCCGGCCTATCGGTGTGAGGTGTTCATTGAGGTCCGGCCTATCTGTTTGAAAAGTTGTTTAAAGCCCGGCATGTCCGTGTGAGGTGTTTATTGAGATCCGACCTGTCTGTGTGAGGTGTTGATTGAGGTCCGTCCTATGTGTGTGAGGTGTTGACCGAGCTCCGGCCTATCTCTGTGAGGTGTTGATTGAGCTTCGACAAATCTGCGTGAGGTATTAATTGACGACCTCCCTATCTGTGTGATGTGTTAATCGAGGCCCGGCCTACCGATGTGAGCTCTTGTTTGAGGCCCGGCCTACCTCTGTGAGGTGTTGATTGAGATCAGGCCTATATGCGTGAGGTGTTGATCGAGGCCCGAATTTTCTATGTGAGGTGTTGATTGAGGCCCGGCCTATCTGCTTCAGGTGGTAATTGAAGTACGGCCTACGTGTGTGAGGTGATGATTCAGGCCCGGCCTCTATATTTGCAGTGTTGATTGAGGTTCGGCCTATCTGTGTGATATGTTGATCGAGGCCCGGCCTATGTATGTGAGATGTTGATTGACGCCCGACCCATCTCTGTGAGGTGTTAATTGAGGTATGGCCTACATGTGTCAGGTGTTGATTGAGGTCCGGCCCATTTGTATGAGGTGTCGGTTGATGTCCAGTCTATCTGTGTGAGGTGTAAAGTGAGATCCGAACTATTTGTGTGAGGTGTTCATAATTTTTACAGAATAATAAGCTTATCGGTAGGTTTGGTTTTCTGATAGGCTGAAAGGTATTTATGCCCTGCCTAGTGCAGCAGTAGGGCTACAAGTATTTCTGCTTGGATGAAACGACAATACTAGAAAATAAATGACACGGTTTATTGCCACCGATAGATAATGTTGTTCTTTTTATGTAGAATATGTTGTCAGTCTGTTTCCTTACGTGTCTACATGCCCGGTTGTTCTAAAACTGTTTACAGATACATTTTAAAGCCACAGGTGTGTGAGGCTGTGATTGAGGCCTTGCAAATCTAAGGGAGGTTTTGATTGAGGCCAGGCCTATCTGCGTGCGGTGATACTTGAGGAACGGCCTACCTCTATGAGGTATTGATTGAGGCCCGGCCTATATGTTTCCGGTGTTGATTGAGGTCCGATCTATGTGTGTGAGGTTTTGATTGTGGTCTGGCCTATCTATTTGAGAAGTTGTTTGAGACCAGGCCTATCTGTGCGAGGTGTTGATTGAGGTCCGGCCTGTGTGTGTGAGGTGTTATTTGAGGTCCGACCTGTCGGTGTGAGGTGTTGGTTGAGCCCCGGCTATCTGTGTGAGGTGTTGAATGAGGTCCGGCTTATCAGTGTGAGGCGTTGAATGAGGTCCGGTCTATCCGTGAGAGAAGTTGTTTGAGGCACGGTCTGTCAGAGTGAGGTGTTGATTGAGGTCCGGCCTTTCTGTGTGCCGTGTTGTTAGAGATCAGACCAGTTTGTTTGAGGTGTTGGTTGAGGTCCGATCTATCTGTGTGCTGTTTTAACTGAGGTCCGGCCTATCTGTGCGATGCATTGATTGAGGTCCGGCCTATCCGTGAGAGACGTTGTTTGAGTCACGGTCTGTCAGTGTGAGGTGTTGCCTGAGGTCCGGCCTTTCTGTGTGACGTGTTGATTGATGTCCGGCCTATCTGTGTGCTGTGTTAACTGAGGTCCGGCCTAAATGTCTGATGCGTTGGCTGAGGTCCAGCCTATCTGTGTGAGGCGTTGTTTGAGGTCCGGCCTATCCGTGAGAGAAGTTGTTTGACGCCCGGCCTGTCTGTGTGAGGTGTTGATTGAGGTCTGGCCTTTCTGTGTGAAGTGTTGAATAAAGTCCGGCCTATCTGTATGAGGTGTTGACTGAGCTCCGGCATATCTTGTGTGGGGTTGATTGAGGTCCGGCCTATCTGTTTCAGGTGTTGATTGAGTTCCGACATATCTGTAAGGTTTTGATGAACTCTGGTCTATCTGTGTGATGTGTCGATTGAGGCCAGCCGATCTGTGATGGGTGTTCATCGAGGCCAGACCTACCTATGTGATTTCTTGTTTGAGGGCCAGCTTATTTGTGTGAGGTGTTGATTGAGGCCCGGCCTATGTATTTGCAGTGTTGATTGAGATTCGGCCTATTTGTGTGAGGTTTTGAGCGAGGCCCGGCCTATATATGTGAGATGTTGATTGATGCCCGGCCCATCTGTGTGAGGTGTTAGTTGTGGTACGGCCTACATCTGTGAGGTGTTGATTGAGGATCTGCCTGCCTCTGTGAGGTGTTCATTGGGGTCCGGCCTATATGTGTGAGGTGTTGATTGAGGACCGGCCTCTCTGCGTGAGGTGTTAATTGAGGCACGGCCTACATGTGTGAGGTGTTGATTGAGACCCGGCCTATATGTTTGCGGTGTTGATTGAGATCCGGAATATTTGTGTGAGGTGTTGATTGAGGTTTGGCCTATCTTTGTGATGTGTTGATTGAGGACCTGCCTGTCTGTGTGAGGTTTTCATTGGGGTCCGGCCTATATGTGTGAGGTGTTGATTGAGTACCGGCCTATCTGTGTGAGGTGTTGACTGAGATCCGGCCTGTCTGTGGCAGGTGTTCATTGAGGCCGGCCTATCTGTGTGAGGTGTTCATTGAGGCCCGGCCTATCTGTGTGAGGTGTTGATTGTGGTCCGTACAGTGGGTGTGATGTGTTAACTGAGGTCAGGCCTATCTGTGTGAGGTGTTGTTCTATGCCCGGCATATCAATGTGAGGTATTGATTGAGGCCCTGCCTATGTGTGTGATGTGTTGATTGCAGTCCGACCTATTTGTGTGAGGTGTTGATAGAGGCCCGGCATATCTATGTGAGATGTTGATCGAAGATTTGCCTATCTGTTCGAGACGTTGACTGAAGTCCGGTCTATCTGTTTAAGGTGTTCAATGAGGCCAGGCATATATATTTCGGTGTTGATTGAGGTCCGGTCTATCTTTGTGAGGTTGTAATTGAGATTCGGCCTATCCTTTAGAGGTGTTGATTGAGGTTCGGCCTATCTGTGTGAGGCATTGATTGAAGTCCGTTCTGTCGGTGTGAGGTGTTCATTGAGGTCCGGCTTATCTGTGTGAAAACTTGTTTAAAGCCCGGCATGTCAGTGTGAGGTGTTTATTGAGATCCGACATGTCTGTGTGAGGTGTTGATTGAGGTCCGTCCTATGTGTGTGAGGTGTTGACCGAGCTCCGGCCTATCTGTGTGAGGTGTTGACTGTGGTCCTGCCTATAAGTTTGAGGTGTTGATTGAGCTTCGACAAATCTGCGTGAGGTACTAATTGACGCCCTGCCTATCTGTGTGAGGTGTTAGTCTCGGCCCGGCATACCGATGTGATGTCTTATTTGAGGCCCGGCCTACCTGTGTGAGGTGTTGATTGAGATCAGGCCAATATGTTTGAGGTGTTGATCGAGGCCCGAATTTTCTATGTGAGGTGTTGATTGAGGCCCGGCCTATCTGCTTCAGGTGGTAATTGAGGTACGGCCTACGTGTGTGAGGTGATGATTCAGGCCCGGCCTATATATTTGCAGTGTTGATTGAGGTTCGGCCTATCTGTGTGAGATGTTGATCGAGGCCCGGCCTATGTATGTGGGATGTTGATTGACGCCCGACCCATCTCTGTGAGGTGTTAATTGAGGTATGGCCTACATGTGTCATGTGTTGATTGAGGTCCGGCCCATTTGTATGAGGTGTCGGTTGATGTCCAGTCTATCTGTGTGAGGTGTAAAGTGAGATCCGAACTATTTGTGTGAGGTGTTCATAATTTTTACAGAATAATAAGTTTATCGGTAGGTTCGGTTTTCTGATAGGCTGAAAGGTATTTATGCCCTGCCTAGTGCAGCAGTAGGGCTACAAGTATTTCTGCTTGGATGAAACGACAATACTAGAAAGTACATGACACGGTTTATTGCTACCGATAGATAATGTTATGTAGAATATGTTGTCAGTCTGTTTCCTTATGTGTCTACTTGCCCGGTTGTTCTAAAACTGTTTACAGATACATTTTAAAGCCACAGGTGTGTGAGGCGGTGATTGAGGCCTGGCAAATCTAAGTGAGGTTTTGATTGAGGCCAGGCCTATCTGCGTGCGGTGATATTTGAGGAACGGCCTACCTCTGTGAGGTATTGATTGAGGCCCGGCCTATATGTTTCCGGTGTTGATTGAGGTCCGATCTATGTGTGTGAGGTTTTGATTGTGGTCTGGCCTATCTATGTGAGAAGTTGTTTGAGACCCGGCCTATCTGTGCAAGGTGTTGATTGAGGTCCGGCCTGTGTGTATGAGGTGTTGTTTGAGGTCCGACCTGTCGGTGTGAGGTTTTGTTTGAGCCCCGACTATCTGTGTGAGGTGTTGAATGAGGTCCGGTCTATCTGTGTGAGGCGTTAAATGAGGTCCGGCCTATCCGTGAGAGAAGTTGTTTGAGGCACGGTCTGTCAGTGTGAGGTGTTGATTGAGGTCCGGCCTTTCTGTGTGACGTATTGCTAGAGATCCGACCAGTTTGTTTGAGGTGTTGGTTGAGGTCCGATCTATCTGTGTGCTGTTTTAACTGAGGTCCGGCCTATCTGTGTGATGCATTGATTGAGGACCTGCCTATCTGCGTGAGGTGTTAATTGAGGTACGGGCTACATGTGTGAGGTGTTGATTGAGACCCGGCGTATATGTTTGCGGTTTTGATTGAGATCCGGAATATCTGTGTGAGGTGTTGATTGAGGTTTGGCCTATCTTTGTGAGGTGTTAATTGAGGACCTGCCTGTCTCTGTGAGGTTTTCTTTGGGGTCCGGCCTATATGTGTGAGGTGTTGATTGAGGACCGGCCTATCTGCGTGAGGTGTTGACTGAGATCCGGCCTGTCTGTGTGAGGTGTTCATTGAGGTCCGGCCTATCTGTGTGATGTGCTGATTGAGGCCAGTCCTATCTGTGTGAGGTGTTTATTGTTGTCCGTCCAGTGGGTGTGATATGTTAACTGAGGTCAGGCCTATCTGTGTGAGGTGTTGTTCTATGCCCGGCATATCAATGTGAGGTATTGTTTGAGGCCCTGCCTATGTGTGTGATGTGTTGATTGCAGTCCGACCTATCTATGTGATATGTTGATCGAAGACTTGCCTATCTGTTTGAGACGTTCATTGAAGCCCGGCATATATATTTCGGTGTTGGTTGACGTCCGGTCTATCTTTGTGAGGTTGTGATTGAGATTCGGCACATCCTTTAGAGGTGTTGATTGAGGTTCGGCCTATCAGTGTGAGGCGTTGTTTGAAGTCCGTCCTATCGGTGTGAGGTGTTCATTGAGGTCCGGCCTATCTGTGTGAAAAGTTCTTTAAAGCCCGGCATGTCAGTGTGAGGTGTTTATTGAGATCCGACCTGTCTGTGTGAGGTATTGATTGAGGTCCGTCCTATGTGTGTGAGGTGTTGACCGAGCTCCGGTCTATCTGTGTGAGGTGTTGTTTGTGGTCCTGCCTATCAGTTTGAGGTGTTGACTGGGCTTCGACAAATCTGCGTGAGGTACTAATTGACGCCCTGCATATCTGTGTGAGGTGTTAATCGAGGCCCGGCCTACCGATATGAGATCTTGTTTGAGGCCCGGCCTACCTGTGTGAGGTGTTGATTGAGATCAGGCCTATATGTGTGAGGTGTTGATCGAGGCCCGAATTTTCTATGTGAGGTGTTGATTGAGGCCCGGCCTATCTGCTTCAGGTGGTAATTGAGGTACGGCCTACGTGTGTGTGGTGATGATTCAGGCTCGGCCTACATTTTTGCAGTATTGATTGAGGTTCGGCCTATCTGTGTGACGTGTTGATCGAGGCCTGGCCTATATATGTGAGATGTTGATTGAGGCCCGACCCATCTGTGTGAGGTGTTAATTGAGGTATGGCCTACATGTGTCAGGTGTTGATTGAGGTCCGGCCAATTTGTATGAGGTGTCGGTTGATGTCCAGCCTATCTTTGTGAGGTGTAAAGTGAGATCCGAACTATCTGTGTGAGGTGTTCATAATTTTTACAGAATAATAAGCTTATCGGTTAGGTTTGGTTTTCTGATAGGCTGAAAGGTATTTATGCCCTGCCTAGTGCAGCAGTAGGGCTACAAGTATTTCTGTCGGATGAAACGACAATACTAGAAAGTACATGACAAGGTTTACTGCCACCGATAGATAATGTTGTTCTTTTTATGTAGAATATGTTGTCAGTCTGTTTCCTTACGTGTCTACTTGACCGGTTGTTCTAAAACTGTTTACAGATACATTTTAAAGCAACAGGTGTGTGAGGCGGTGATTGAGGCCTGGCAAATCTAAGTGAGGTTTTGATTGAGGCCAGGCCTATCTGCGTGCGGTGATACTTGAGGAACGGCCTACCTCTGTGAGGTATTGATTGAAGCCCGGCCTATATGTTTCCGGTGTTGATTGAGGTCCGGTCTATCTGTGTGAGGTTTTGATTGTGGTCTGGCCTATGTATGTGAGAAGTTGTTTGAGACTCGGCCTATTTGTGCGAGGTGTTGATTGAGGTCCGGCCTGTGTGTGAGGTATTGTTTGAGTTCCGACCTGTCGGTGTGAGGTTTTGTTTGAGCCCCGGCTATCTGTGTGAGGTGTTGAATGAGGTCCGGTCTATATGTGTGAGGCGTTAAATGAGGTCCGCCCTATCCGTGAGAAAAGTTGTTTGAGGCACGGTCTGTCAGTGTGAGGTGTTGATTGAGGTCCGGCCTTTCTGTGTGACGTATTGTTAGAGATCCGACCAGTTTGTTTCAGGTGTTGGTTGAAGTCCGATCTATCTGTGCTGTTTTAACTGAGGTCCGGCCTATCTGTGTGATGCATTGATTGAGGTCCGGCCTATCTGTGTGAGGCGTTGATTGAGGTCCGGCCTATCCGTGAGAGACGTTGTTTGAGGCACGGTTTGTCAGTGTGAGGTGTTGATTGAGGTCCGGCCTTTCTGTGTGAAGTGTTGAATGAAGTCCGGCCTATCTGTATAAGGTGTTGACTGAGCTCCGGCATATCTTGTGAGGTTTTTTTTGAGGTCCGGCCTGTCTGTTTCAGGTGTTGATTAAGTTCCGACATATCTGTGTAAGGTTTTGATGAATTCTGGTCTATCTGTGTGATGTGTCGATTAAGGCCGGCCTATCTGTGATGGGTGTTCATCGAGGCCAGACCTACCTTTGTGATTTGTTGTTTGAGGCCCAGCTTATTTGTGTGAGGTGTTGATTGAGGCCCGGCCTATGTATTTGCAGTGTTGATTGAGATCCGGCCTATCTGTGTGAGGTGTTGAGCGAGGCCCGGCCTATGTATGTGAGATGTTGAATGAGGCCCGGCCCTTCTGTGTGAAGTGTTAGTTGAGGTACGGCCTACATGTGTGAGGTGTTGATTGAGGACCTGCCTGCCTCTGTGAGGTGTTCATTGGGGTACGGCCTATATGTGTGAGGTGTTGATTGAGGACCGGCCTACATGCTTGAGGTGTTAATTGAGGTACGGACTACATATGTGAGGTGTTGATTGAGACCCGGCCTATATGTTTGCGGTTTTGATTGAGATCCGGAATATCTGTGTGAGGTGTTGATTGAGTTTTGGCCTATCTTTGTGAGGTGTTGATTGAGGACCTGCCTGTCTCTGTGAGGTTTTCATTGGGGTCCGGCCTATATGTGTGAGGTGTTGATTGAGGACCGGCCTATCTGTGTGAGGTGTTGACTGAGATCCGGCCTGTTTCTGTGAGGTGTTCATTGAGGTCCGGCCTATCTGTGTGAGGTGTTGATTGAGGCCCGGCCTATCTGTGTGAGGTTTTGATTGTGGTCCGTCCAGTGGGTGTGATATGTTAATTGAGGTCAGGCCTATCTGTGTGAGGTGTTATTCTATGCCCGGCATATCAATGTGAGGTATTGTTTGAGGCCCTGCCTATGTGTGTGAGGTGTTGATTGCAGTCCTACCTATTTGTGTGAGGTGTTGATAGAGGCCCGGCCTATCTATGTGAGATGTTGATCGAAGATTTGCCTATCTGTTTGAGACGTTGATTGAAATCCGGTCTATCTGTTTGAGGTGTTCATTGAGGCCCGGCATATATATTTCGGTGTTGATTGAGGTCCGGTCTATCTTTTGAGGTTGTGATAGAGATTCGGCCTATCCTTTAGAGGTGTTGATTGAAGTCCGGCCTATCGGTGTGAGGTGTTCATTGAGGTCCTGCCTATCTGTGTGAAAAGTCGACCTGTCTGTGTGAGGTGTTGATTGAGGTCCGTCATATGTGTGTGTGAGGTGTTGACCGAGCTCCGGCCTATCTGTGTGAGGTGTTGATTGTGGTCCTGCCTATCAGTTTGAGGTGTTGATTGAGCTTCGACAAATCTGCGTGAGGTACTAATTGACGCCCTGCCCATCTGTGTGAGGTGTTAATCGAGGCCCGGCCTACCGATGTGAGGTCTTGTTTGAGTTCCCGGCCTACGTGTGTGAGGTATTGATTGAGATCAGGCCTATATTTGTGAGGTGTTGATCGAGTCCCGGCCTATCTGCTTCAGGTGGTAATTGAGGTACGGCCTACGTGTGTGAGGTGATGATTCAGGCCCGGCCTATATTTTTGCAGTGTTGATTGAGGTTCGGTATATCTGTGTGACGTGTTGATCGACGCCCGGCCTATATATGTGAGATGTTGATTGAGACCCGACCCGTCTGTGTGAGGTGTTAATTGATGTATGGCCTACATGTGTCAGGTGTTGATTGAGGTCCGGCCAATTTGTATATGGTGTCGGTTGATGTCCAGCCTATCTCTGTGAGGTGTAAAGTGGGATCCGAACTATCTGTGTGAGGTATTCATAATTTTTACAGAATAATAAGTTTATCGGTTAGGTTAGGTTTTCTGATAGGCTGAAAGGTATTTTTGCCCTGCCTAGTGCAGCAGTAGGGCAACAGGTATTTCTGCTTGGATGAAACGACAATACTACAAAGTACATGACAAGGTTTATTGCCACCGATAGATAATGTTGTTCTTTTTATGTAGAATATGTTGTCAGTCTGTTTCCTTACGTGTTTTCATGCCCGGTTGTTCTAAAATTGTTTACAGATACATTTTAAAGCCACAGGTGTGTTAGGCGGTGATTGAGGCCTGGCAAATCTAAGTGAGGTTTTGATTGAGGCCAGGCCTATCTGCGTGCGGTGTATCTGTGTAAGGTTTTGATGAATTCTGGTCTATCTGTGTGATGTGTCGATTGAGGCCAGCCTATCTGTGATGGGTGTTCATCGAGGCCAGACCTACCTATGTGATTTCTTGTTTGAGGCCCAGGTTATCTGTGTGAGGTGTTGATCGAGGCCCGGCCTATGTATGTGAGATGTTGATTGAAGCCCGGCCCATCTGTGTGAGGTGTTAGTTGGGGTACGGCCTACATGTGAGAGGTGTTGATTGAGGACCTGCCTGCCTCTCCGAGGTGTTCATTGGGGTTCGGCCTATATGTGTGAGGTGTTGACTGAGGACCGGCCTATCTTCATGAGGTGTTAATTGAGGTACGGCCTACATGTGAGAGGTGTTGATTGAGACCCGGCCTATATGTTTGCGGTGTTTATTGAGATCCGGAATATCTGTGTGAGATGTTGATTGAGGTTTGGCCTATCTGTGTGAGGTGTCGATTGAGGACCTGCCTGTTTCTGTGATGTGTTCATTGAGGTCCGGCCTATATGTATGAGGTGTTGTTTGAGGACCGGCCTATCTGTGTGAGGTGTTGTCTGAGATCCGGCCTATCTGTGTGAGGTGTTCATTGAGATCCGGCCTATCTGTGTGAGGTGTTGATTGAGGCCCATCCTCTATGTGTGAGGTGTTGATTGTGGTCCGTCCAGTGGGTGTGATGTGTTCATTGAGGTTCGGCCTATATGTGTGAGGTGTTGATTGAGGCCCGGCCAATTTGTATATGGTGTCGGTTGATGTCCAGCCTATCTCTGTGAGGTGTAAAGTGGGATCCGAACTATCTGTGTGAGGTATTCATAATTTTTACAGAATAATAAGTTTATCGGTTAGGTTAGGTTTTCTGATAGGCTGAAAGGTATTTATGCCCTGCCTAGTGCAGCAGTAGGGCAACAGGTATTTCTGCTTGGATGAAACGACAATACTACAAAGTACATGACAAGGTTTATTGCCACCGATAGATAATGTTGTTCTTTTTATGTAGAATATGTTGTCAGTCTGTTTCCTTACGTGTTTTCATGCCCGGTTGTTCTAAAATTGTTTACAGATACATTTTAAAGCCACAGGTGTGTTAGGCGGTGATTGAGGCCTGGCAAATCTAAGTGAGGTTTTGATTGAGGCCAGGCCTATCTGCGTGCGGTGTATCTGTGTAAGGTTTTGATGAATTCTGGTCTATCTGTGTGATGTGTCGATTGAGGCCAGCCTATCTGTGATGGGTGTTCATCGAGGCCAGATCTACCTATGTGATTTCTTGTTTGAGGCCCAGGTTATCTGTGTGAGGTGTTGATCGAGGCCCGGCCTATGTATGTGAGATGTTGATTGAAGCCCGGCCCATCTGTGTGAGGTGTTAGTTGGGGTACGGCCTACATGTGAGAGGTGTTGATTGAGGACCTGCCTGCCTCTCCGAGGTGTTCATTGGGGTTCGGCCTATATGTGTGAGGTGTTGACTGAGGACCGGCCTATCTTCATGAGGTGTTAATTGAGGTACGGCCTACATGTGAGAGGTGTTGATTGAGACCCGGCCTATATGTTTGCGGTGTTTATTGAGATCCGGAATATCTGTGTGAGATGTTGATTGAGGTTTGGCCTATCTGTGTGAGGTGTCGATTGAGGACCTGCCTGTTTCTGTGATGTGTTCATTGAGGTCCGGCCTATATGTATGAGGTGTTGTTTGAGGACCGGCCTATCTGTGTGAGGTGTTGTCTGAGATCCGGCCTATCTGTGTGAGGTGTTCATTGAGATCCGGCCTATCTGTGTGAGGTGTTCATTGAGGCCCATCCTCTATGTGTGAGGTGTTGATTGTGGTCCGTCCAGTGGGTGTGATGTGTTCATTGAGGTTCGGCCTATATGTGTGAGGTGTTGATTGAGGCCCGGCCTATCTGTGTGAGGTGTTGATTGAGGCCCATCCTATATGTGTGAGGGGTTGACTGAGGTCCGGCCTATCTGTTTCAGGTGTTGATTGAGTTCCGACATATCTGTAAGGTTTTGATGAATTCTGGTCTATCTGTGTGAAGTGTCGATTGAGGCCAGCCTATCTGTGATGGGTGTTCATCGAGGCCAGACCTACCTATGTGATTTCTTATTTGTTGCCCAGCTTATTTGTGTGAGGTGTTGAGAGAGGTCCGGCCTATGTATGTGATATGTTGATTGAGGCTCGGCCCATCTGTGTGAGGTGTTAGTTGAGGTACGGCCTACATGTGTGAGGTGTTGATTGAGGACCTGCCTGCCTCTGTGTGGTGTTCATTGAGGTCCGGCCTATATGCGTGAGGTGTTAATTGTGGTACAGCCTACATGTGTGAGGTGTTGATTGAGACCCGGCCTATATGTTTGCGGTGTTGATTGAGATCCGGAATATCTCTGTGAGGTGTTAGTTGTGGTACGGCCTACATCTGTGAGGTGTTGATTGAGGATCTGCCTGCCTCTGTGAGGTGTTCATTGGGGTCCGGCCTATATGTGTGAGGTGTTGATTGAGGACCGGCCTCTCTGCGTGAGGTGTTAATTGAGGCACGGCCTACATGTGTGAGGTGTTGATTGAGACCCGGCCTATATGTTTGCGGTGTTGATTGAGATCCGGAATATTTGTGTGAGGTGTTGATTGAGGTTTGGCCTATCTTTGTGATGTGTTGATTGAGGACCTGCCTGTATGTGTGAGGTTTTCATTGGGGTCCGGCCTATATGTGTGAGGTGTTGATTGAGTACCGGCCTATCTGTGTGAGGTGTTGACTGAGATCCGGCCTGTCTGTGGCAGGTGTTGATTGAGGTCCGGCCTATCTGTGTGAAGTGTTGATTGAGGCCCGGCTTATCTGTGTGAGGTGTTGATTGTGGTCCGTCCAGTGGGTGTGATGTGTTAAATGAGGTCAGGGCTATCTGTGTGAGGTGTTATTCTATGCCCGGCATATCAATGTGAGGTATTGTTTGAGGCCCTCCCTATGTGTGTGTGTGTGAGGTGTTGATTGCAGTCCGACCTATTTGTGTGACGTGTTGATAGAGGTCCGGCATATCTATGTGAGATGTTGATCGAAGATTTGCCTATCTGTTTGAGACGTTGATTGAAGTCCGGTCTATCTGTTTGAGGTGTTCTTTGAGGCCCGGCATATATATTTCAGTGTTGACTGAGGTCCGGTCTATCTTTGTGAGGTTGTGATTGAGATTCGGCCTATCCTTTAGAGGTGTTGATTGAGGTTCGGCCTATCTGTGTGAGGCGTTGATTGAAGTCCGGTCTATCGGTGTGAGGTGTTCATTGAGGTCCGGCCTATCTGTGTGAGGTGTTGATTGAGGTCCGTCCTATGTGTGTGAAGTGTTGACCGAGCTCCGGCCTATCTGTGTGAGGTGTTGACTGTGGTCCTGCCTATAAGTTTGAGGTGTTGGTTGTGCTTCGACAAATTTGCGTGATGTACTAATTGACGCCCTGCCTATCTGTGTGAGGTGTTAATCTCGGCTCGGCCTACCGATGTGAGGTCTTGTTTGAGGCCCGGCCTACCTGTGTGAGGTGTTGATTGAGATCAGGCCTATATGAGTGAGGTGTTGATCGAGGCCCGAATTTGCTATGTGAGGTGTTGATTGAAGCCCGGCCTATCTGCTCCAGGTTGTAATTGAGGTACGGCCTACGTGTGTGAGGTGATGATTCAGGCCCGGCCTATATATTTGCAGTGTTGATTGAGGTTCGGCCTATCTTTTTGAGGTGTTAATCGAGGCCCGGCGTACATATGTGAGGTCTTGTTTGAGGCCCTGCCTACCTGTGTGAGGTGTTGATTGAAATCCGGCCTATATGTTTGTGGTCTTGTTCGAGGCCAGAATGATATATGTGAGGTGTTGATTGAGGCCTGGCCTATCTACGTGAGGTGGTAATTGAGGTACGGCCTATATGTGTTAGTTGTTGATCGAGGCAAGAATTATCTGTGTGAGGTGTTGATCGAGAACAGGCCTATGTACGTGAGATGTTGATTGAGGCTCGGCCGATCTGCGTGAGGTGTCAATTGAGGTATGACCTACATATCTGAAGTTTTGATTGGGCCCGGCCTATTTTTTTGCGATGTTGCTTGAGGTCCGGCCTATCTGTGTGAGATGCTGATCGAAGCTTTGCCTATCTGTTTGAAACGTTGATAGAGGCCCGGACTAACTGTGTGAGGTGTTGATTGGGGTCCGTCCACTGGGTGTGAGGTGTTCATTGAGGTCCGGCCTATCTGTGTGAGGTGTTGATTGAGTTCGGACATATCTGTGTAAGGTTTTGATTGAATTCTGGTTTATCTGTGTGATGTGTCGATTGAGGCCAGCCTATCTGTGAGGGGTGTCCATCGAAGCCAGGCCTACCTATGTGAATTCTTGTTTGAGGCCCAGCTTATCTGTGTGAGGTGTTGATTGCGGCCCGGCCTATATATTTGCAGTGTTGATTGAGGTTCGGCCTATCTGTGTGAGGTGTTTATCGAGGCCCGGCTTATGTATGTGAGATGTTGATTGAGGCCCGGCCCATCTGTGTGAGGTGTTAATTGAGGTATGGCCTACATGTTTGAGGTGTTGATTGAGGACAGGCCCATTTGTGTGAGGTGTCGGTTGATGTCCAGCCTATCTGAGTGAGGTGTAAAGTGAGATCCGAACTATCTGTGTGATGTGTTAATTATTTTTTTCATAATAATAAGCTTATCACTAGGTTTGGTTTTCTGATAGGCTGAAAGGTATTTCTGCCCTACCTAGTGCAGCAATAGGGCTACAAGTATTTCTGCTTGGCTGAAACGACAGTACTAGAGAGTACATGCCACGGTTAATTGCCACCGATAGACATTGTTGTTCTTTTAATGTAGAATATGTTGTCAGGCTGTTTCCTTACGTGTCTACATGCCCGGTTGTTCTAAAACTGTTTACAGATACATTTTAAAGCCACAGGTGTGTGAGGTGGTGATTGAGGCCCGGCAAATCTAAGTGAGGTTTTGATTGAGGCCAGGCCTATCTTCGTGCGGTGATACTTGAGGAACGGCCTACCTGTGTGAGGTGTTGATTGACGCCCGGCCTATATGTTTGCGGTATTGATTGAGGACCCGTCTATCTGTGTGAGGTGTTGATTGTGGTATGGCCTATCTATGTGAGAAGTTGTTTGAAACCCGGCCTATCTTTGCGAGGTGTTGATTGTGGTCCGGCCTATGTGTGAGGTGTTGTTTGAGATCTGACCTGTCTGTGTGAGATGATGTTTGAGCCTCGGCTATCTATGTGAGGTGTTGATTGAGGGCCGGCCTATCTGTGTGAGGAGTTGACTGAGCCCCGGCCTATCTGTGTGAAGTGTTGATTGAGGTCCGGCCTATCTGTGTGATGCGTTGATTGAGGTCTGGCCTATCTGTGTGCGGCGTTGATTGAGGTCCGGCCTATCTGTGTGAGGTTACGATTGGGCCCGGCCATTATGTTTGCGGTGTTGCGTGAGGTCCGGCCTATCTCTTTGAGGTGTTGATCAAAGCTTTGCCTATCTGATTGAAGTGTTGATTGAAGTCCGGTCTATCTGTATGAGGTGATGATTGAAGCCCGGCCGATAAGTTTGAGGTGTCGATTGTGGTCCGTTCTATGTTTGTTAGGTGGTGATTGAGGTTCGGGCTATCGTTGTGAGGTGTTGATTGATGTTCGGCCTATCTATGTGAGGTTTTGATTACGATCCAGCTTATCTGCGTGATATATTGATTACGGTACGGCGTATGTGTGTGAGGTGTTGATTGAAGCCTCTCCTTTATATTTGCGGTGTTGATTGAGGTCCGGTCTATCTGTGTGAGGTGTTTATTGAGGTTCGGCCTATCTGTGTGAGGTGTTGACTGAGCTCCGTCCTATCTGAGTGAGGTGTTGATTGATGACCGGCCAATTTGTTTGATGTGTTGACTGAGGTTAGACATATCTCCGTGAGGTATTGATTGACGCCCGTCTTGTCTGTGTGAGGTGTTCATCGAAGCCCGGTCTAACTATATGAGGTCTTGTTTGAGGCCGTGCCTACCTGTGTGATGTGTTGATTGAGGTCCGATCTATCAGTGTGCTGTGTTAACTGAGGTCCGGCCTATCTGCGTGATGCGTTGATTTAGATCCGGCCTATCTGTGTGAGGTGTTGATTGAGGTCCGGCCAATTTGTTTGAAGTGTTGACTGAGGTTAGACATATCTCCGTAACTCTATGAGGTCTTGTTTGGGGCCCGGCCATCCTGTGTGAAGTGTTGATTGAGGTCCGGCCTATTTGTGTGAGGTGTTGATCTAGGCCCGAACTATCTATGTGAGGTGTTGTTTGAGGCCAGGCCTATCAGAATGAGGTGTTAATTGGGGTACGTCTTACATGTGTGAGATGGTGATTGAGGCCCGGTCTTTATGTTTGCGGTGTTGATTGAGGTCAGATCTATCTGTGTGAGGTGTTGATTGAGGTTCGGCCTATCTGTGTGACGAGTTGATCGAGGCCCTGCCTGTCTGTGTGAGGTGTTGATTGAGGCCCATCAGCGTGGCGTGTTAATTGAGGTACGGCCTACATGTGTGAGGTGTTGGTTGAGGTCCGGTCTATCTGTGTGAGGTGTTGATCGAAGCCCGAACTATCTGTGTGAGGTGTTGATTGAGGCCAGACCTATCAGGGTGAGGTGTAAATTGAGGTACGGCCTACATGTGTGAGGGGTTGATCGAGGCCCATCAGCGTGATGTGTTAATTGAGGTACGGTCTACATGTGTGAGGTGTTGGTTGAGGTCCGACCCATCTGTGTGAGGTGTGGTTTGATGACCTCCCAATCTGTGTGAGGTGTAAACTGAGATCCGGACTCTCTGTGTGAGGTGTTTTACAGAATAAAATGGTTATCGGTAGGGTTGGTTTTCTGCTAGGCTGAAAGGTATTTCTGCCCATGCCCAGTGCAACAATAGCGCAACAATTATTTCTGCTTGGCGGAAACGACAATACTAGAATGTACATGATACTGTTTATTGCTACCGATAGACAATGTTGTTCTTTTTATGTAGAATATATTGTCAGTCTATTTCCTTATGTGTCTACATGACAGGTTGTAGTAAAACTGTTTACACATAGATTTTAAAGCCACAGGTTTGTGAGTTGGTGATTGAGGCCCGGCAAATCTAAGTGAAATTTATGTTGAGACCAGGCATATCTGCGTGAGGTGATAGTTGAGATCCGGCCTACCTGTGTGAGGAGTCGATTGAAGCCCCGCCTATATGTTTGCCGTGTTGATTGTGGTCTGGTCAATCTGTGTGAGGTATTCATTGAGGTAGGCGTGTGTATGTGAGAAGTTGTTTGAGACCCGGCCTATTTGTGCGAGGTGGTGATTGAGGTCCGGCCTGTCTGTGTGAGGTGTTGTTTGAGATCCGTCCTGTCTGAGTGAGGTGATGTTTGAGCCCCGGCTATCTGTGTGAGCTGTTGAGTGACGTCCGGCCTATCTGTGTGATGTGTTGAATGAACCCCGTCCTATCTGTGTGAGGTGTTGATTGAGGTCCGGCCTATATGTGTGAGGCGTTGGTTGAAGTACGGCCTTCCTGTGTGATGTGTTGATTGAGGTCAGGCCTATCTGTGTGAGTTGTTGACCTGGGCCCGAACTATCTATGTGAGGTGTTAATTGAGGCCAGGTTGAAACTGAATTTAACGGCATGAACACTAAACAGGCCTTTTCGCATTTGAAAAATATGTCAGGTCGTTTGGACATGTTATCTGTCCCTTCAACTACTGATCCATTGAAATTGGCTTCAGACTTAAATTTGTGTTATAACAGATTTGACAACTATGATTTTTCTATTGACTGTGAGTCGCTCCTAGCTGTTGGCCCTTTACCCGTACCAGGTGATATTGACATTTCTACCCTGGATGTCACAAATCAATTCAAAAAGTGTAAGGCTAATAAAGCTCCTGGTCCAGATGGCATTCCAGGCCGCTTACTTAAAGAGTGTGCAATTGAGTTAGGTCTGGTATTTCAGCCACTGTTTAAACAGTCTGTGGATATAGGTGTGATTCCAACCATCTGGAAAACGTCTGTAGTGGTACCCGTCCCAAAATGTCATCACCGTCAGAATTAAACCACTTCAGACATGTGGCCCTAACGTCCATCATCATGAAATGGTTTGAAAGACTGATTTTGTCTCACATTCTCCCACATGTTCAATCTCAACTGGTCCCATATCAATTCGCTTACCGTTCCAGAAGAGGCACTGACGATGCAATAGCTTGCATTCTACACAAACTATTTGAACACATGGAGACAGCAGGTAACTATGCTCGAATCTTATTTATATATTTCAGTTCAGCATTTAACACAATACAAAGGCATGTCATGATTGATAAACTACAGAAACTAGAAGTTCCAGCCGCACTTGTTCACTGGGTTTTCAATTTCTTAAGTAATCGCCCGGAGTGTGTTCGAGTGGGTGACATAAAGTCACCAGTGCTTGTTAGCAACACAGGTGCGGCCTCAGGGTTGTGTTCTGAGTCCATTTTGCTACACCTTGTATACAAATGACTGTCGTAGTGTTGATTCATCTACCCAATTTGTGAGGTTTTCTGATGATACAGCCATGCTCGCTCTTTTGAATGATTTTTCCTCATACCAGTCATATCTTTCTTCAGTGGTACGTTTCTCTAGTTGATGCAGTAACAATTTTCTGCATCTGAATGTTTCCGAAACGAAAGAAATGTGCATCGACTTCCGTCGTAATAGAACTGTCATTAGTCCTATTGTCATCAACGGTGAACCTGTGGAACAGGTTGATTCATTCAAATACCTCGGTGTTATATTAGATGATTTTTTTTTAATTTACAGAGCATGTTACAGCCGTGCAAAAGAAGTCTCAACAGCGACTGCACGTTCTTCGAAAGTTACGAGCTTTCTATGTTGATCCACTACTTCTTCTACGCCTTTATCGTAGCATAATTGAGCCTCTCTTAACCTACTGCAGCATTTGTTACTACCCTGCTCTTTCTGTGAAAAACCGTAACAGGCTTCTGAAAATCTCACATGTTTCTGCCAAGATCATTGGTTTACCTACACCAAAGCTCTCCGAAATAATCGACCATGCAATTTTGAAGAAAGCTCGTGCTGTCGCTACTGAGTCTGATCACCCGCTCTCTACGTTCTTCCATGTAATTCCGTCTCAAAGGAGATACCGTTGTATAAAATGTAAAACATCTCGCTATAGCAGGAGTTTTGTGCCGGTGGCCATTAGAATGTTGAATGCTAAATGAGTCATATTGATGTCACCCGGTTGTAAAATGCATGTCCTTTTTAAGGTCAATAAAGTAAAGTGAAAGGCCTATCAGCGTGTTAATTGAGGTATGGCCTACATGTGTGAGGTGGTGATTGAGGCCCAGTCTTTATGTTTGCGGTGTTGATTGAGGTCAGATCTATCTGTGTGAGGTTTTGGTTGAGGTTCGGCCTATCTGTGTGACGTGTTGATCGAGGCCCTGCCTATCTGTGTGAGGTGTTGATCGAGGCCCATCAGCGTGAGGTGTTAATTGAGGTACGGCCTACATGTGTGAGGTGTTGGTTGAGGTCCGGCCTATCTGTGTAAGGTGTTAATCGAAGCCCGAACTATCTACGTGAGGTGTTGATTGAGGCCAGGCCAATCTGTGTGAGGTGTAAACTGAGATCCGGACTCTCTGTGTGAGGTGTTGATTTGTTTACATAATAAAAAGTTTATCGGTATGGTTGGTTTTCTGCTAGGCTGAAAGGTATGTCTGCCCTGCCCAGTGTAACAGTAGGCCAACAAGAATTTCTGCATGGCAGAAACGACAATACTAGAAAGTACATGACATGGTTTATTGCCACCGATAGACAATGTTGTTCCTTTTATGTAGAATATGTTGTCAGTCTGTTTCCTTACGTGTCTACATGACAGGTTGTTCTAAAACTGTTTGCACGTGGATTTTAAAGCCACAGATGTGTGAGGTGGTGATTGAGGCCCGGCAAATCTAAGTGAGATTTTGGTTGAGACCAGGCCTATCTGCGTGAGGTGATAGTTGAGGTCCGGCCTACCGTTGTGAGGTGTCGACTGAGGCCCGGCCTATATGTTTGCGGTGTTGATTGAGGTCTGATCAATCTGTGTGAGGTATTGATTGAGGTAGGCTTATGTATGTGAGAAGTTGTTTGAGACCCGGCCTATCTCTGCGAGGTGTTGATTGAGGTCCGGCCTGTCTCTGTGAGGTGTTGTTTGAGATCCGTCCTGCCTGAATGAGGTGACGTTTGAGCCCCGGGTATCTTTGTGAGCTGTTGATTGAAGTCCGGCCTATCAAGCGGCCTTTGCAGTCAGGAAAGTTTATTTTCATGGAGATCGCCGAGTCTGAGGACAACTTCATCTAAATCACTTGACTGCAGTTCTTTTTATATAATCAATATGGTTTTCTAACACACAAGTTGATTGGACGTTAAGATTGATGCAGCTTCCAGTCACTTAGCTGCAGCACATACTAATTTGAGCATAGAGTAAATCCATGTCAGATAGCTAGGAACCTGGGGACCATATACTTATTAATTGATAAATCTGGATGCCGTCCATGTGGCACATCACACCTGACCAAATATTTCACCAGACGAAATGTATTTGGAAATCATGATGTGTGTGTGTGTGTGTGTGTGTGTGTGTGTGTGTGTGTGTGTGTGTGTGTGTGTGTGTGTGCGTGCGTGTGTTGTTGCTAAATTAATTTTGATGTAATTTAGTTTGTTATTTCTATGATTACGTAATAACTTCAAAGCTGTATATGTTTTGTTGACGTATCTTTGTTGGAGCAGGTTCTATCCTTAAGCCAGATGAAGCAAATTGCATTTCTGTATCGTTAATACTTAGGTCGACGTTACGTAACTGAATAACTGTAAATATATATATATATATATATATATATATATATATATATATATATATATATATATACTGCTAAATCTTACGGTTTTCTATTTTGTAGAATCTGCAACCCGATGGTGAACCTGTTCTCTGACATAAACATGGAAGTACAATTTCTGATAATCTAGTTTTCCTGGTCTGACTTCATGATGGCAGAATCGCCAGCAGAGCTCCGATTCAAAAACGAACAATATGTTAACTGGTTTAAACTTACTCACGCACTTATTTGTCTTGCTGATGGATTAAGGCCTTTCTGCAAAAGAACAATTGAGGAATTCCATAATACGCTAAGAACAGAAATTGGAGACGAAGAATGCAAACATATCAAGTGTACGTATAAGCGAATACGAAAGCATGGATCAGATCAGGGGGACAAACAAGCAGAAGGCAACATAGGAGGAGGTACTTCTGAGGGATCTGATGAACCTGACCCTGATACCAATGTCCGCTGGAATATTGACTGTCCAAATCACATTTGCAACAAATGGTTGGATGGCATTACCGCTGGACTGTGCGGAGGTACGTATTCGTGGAAAAACACCAAAGTGAGAAAGTGGCCAACACAACCGTGGCAGCTAGCTAAGCTCTTCATGGGGTCGGGCCAGCAGCCTTCGACGTCTAATCCTGCCAAGACCGACGCTTTGGGCCTGCTGCAATTGATCACACGTTGCACGAACTTTCGTGGTCGTGTGGACACGACAAAAGCTTCCCAGGTAATATATTTTTTACCTTATGGTCAATAAGCCCATGCCATCGGTATTTTTGCATATAATGTATACCAGTTGGAAGTGAAAAAACAGCTTAAATTGACACAATTATTCTTAATTGCAAAGGGAAATTAAAATGTATAACACTAGCTGATTAATCCACATGACAGGTTACTTATCTTTATAAATTTAGTATATTTGGTGAATGCATGTCAGCTTCTCTCTTGGCCCCCATTGGACAGGATGATGAAATAGTAATGTTGACTTACAACAGGTATAAGATATAATGGGGTAACAAGTTAACAACTACAAGTTTTCTCTAGAGCAAGTCCACCGGACAATGAAACAACAAAGTTTTATAATAAAAACATTCGCTATATAGCATTTCCATCCCTTTAATAAAATACGAATACCATTAAAAACCCCATAGTTGGCACATACACAAATATAGCCTTTATAAAGTAAATGTGGTACAGATATGTGTTTAATATGTGATTAAATAAAGTGATAGGTTCCATAATGTAAAATCCTAGTATATAAGAAAATAACCAGTACAACTGAAAGCACAATTTAATAAATGTGCAACTAATATATGTTGATAAACACACACACAAAATAGTGTTAAAATAAATATATTAAAAAGTTGCATAAGTTATAAACAAAATTAGTTAATATAATTATGAATCGATAGCATTGTTTAGAAACATGGAACTCGCATTGTCCCATCGGTGATATCACAAAACCCGTATTATTCTAGGCAACTTTAACTTCTAAATGAATGTCATTCATAAAGTTAGGGAACAATAAATTGTACAACAATATGCATGAAACATATGTACTTTATCACCGTTGGAACAGTGGTGAAATTTTCTGATAATACTATTAGACCTAGCATAAAAGTTATGCAAATCTCTCAAAATATCTCCATCATCTCTCAGGTCATTGCATACTATAACACCTAAATATTTAGCTGTTTTAACATACTAAGTTTTGTGCATGTTTATGTAGATATCTGGTAATTTCAGATGAAAGCCTGGTGGTTTGAAAACAATAAATAACGACTTGGTAAGATTATATATAACGTCATTAAAAAAAAACATTACACAAATGTTCAGCAAACTCTGGATCCCACTAGGACTAGTTGCAATAACACGTAAATCATCAGCATGAAACACATGATTAGTGCAGCAGTTTTGTATGTGGCAACCTATATTCCTGCACGATTTAACATATTGATTATATCATCAATGTACACGGCAAATAAATATGGGGATACAATCCCGTCTTGTCGGACACCATTGGAAAAGTAAAACAGTCAGAGGAAGTAGAACCCCATTTGATATAAAACGTTTGAGTTCTATACCAGTATAACTTGGCACGGATAGGTAGAACAGGCACACTTCGATTGAGCAATTTTCTAAAAAGTGTCCAGTGATTGACTCTGTCAAATGCTTTTGAAGCATCCCCCTTCATTCTATGTCATCATCATCCAAGTCAGCGTGACAATACAAAGTATGCTGTAGCTCCGGCTCAACCCCTACCGTTAATTTATTATACGGTTTCTCCACGCTCTTGTACTTGCTTTAAGCGCAGTCATGACACAAAGGTGATAGTTGCATAATGTTTAAGCTTCTATTTTGCATTATATACTACATGATGGCTCTTGTTAAATAATATTAGGGCCCTACAATCGCAACCAGATGCCTGCTACTTGACTGTTTTCAATATCGTTTCTTTTTCCATATAATAAATCTAATAATTATGTATTCCTTTATTTGCAAGATATTGAATAAGTAAAGTTTAATTTTTTGTTTAAGCTTTTTTTGAAGAAAGGCTAAAACGTTGCAATAAGAAAAACAAGTTTCAACATCGAGTTTATTGAAATGCGTTTTTGTGTACTATAAATGTGATATAACAATCTTCCATTGTGACGCTATATCGATATGAAACAATGCCACTTAGATTCCACTTTACCATGTTTATGACAGAACAACTCAAACACGCTTGTTATGGTATAAGCATTTTGTATTACTTCGGCAAAATGGGACAACCCGGCTGTATATCTTTGGGACAAGCTGTGACACCAAGAGGACTGGCTGCGAGGCCCGGATATTTCGCGTTACCGGACTTGCAATGATGCTGGGCCAGTTACTGGTCATAATCACGTGACTGTAGCCACGTGACCAGACGATCCAGGGGCCTGCATCTCTCTGGGTGTCAAGCCCTTCCAAAAGAGGTTCGTTAACCGAATGGCTCAAGAGATACTTACTTAATTAATCCTTGTCGTGTGGGATCACAAAGAACGCCAATGTTTTCTGTCCACTGCCAACTTCGTAACTTGGAATCGGAATCGGAATCCGAATAAAATCCTACCCAGTAAAATATACATAACGTAATATTCATACAAATTACCTACAGCTCAAATTATAACATAATATTACATTAGTACCGCAGTGCACAAAATGACAAGTAATTGCATACGAAATAACATAAATGCAATTATAAGTGATTATGAATCGTTACTGTAGGTAAAATAACCAGGGGTCGAGGAGACTGTCACTAAAACCATTTTGGTAGCTCTTGGCAGCCACCCCATTAATTACATCACAGTTAAATATAGTTGGCTATTTTAAGCATTTTCACTAGGATCCAAATAAACACATGTGCATACAACAGCAACACTAGAATGACATTACTGGTAACAAATGTCATAAATCTTAACAACAAACAACACAATTAGTACAGTAAGTTACCTTGGAAACTAGCAACTGATTACAATCTCATAGTTAAATAACACTACTTAGTATATGTACATTTACGGATGTATACAAAATGAACCACTATAAATTAGTACATCGATTGTTATGAATGTCCACATATATAACAGTTTGGTAAAGAGTACATTATTTTGTGATTTTGTAAAACATTATCGTTTGCGTAACTAATAAATCCTCGTAAACTGTGCGTTGTAATGTGGTTGTTTTTCGGTCGATAACTTCCATAATGGCGTATTCTATTGAGTGCCCGGATCTAAATCCTAAAAAGAGAGAGAAGACACGTGGGATAGTCACCGGCTGGTAACGCTGCTAGATTGGGTGGGACAAAATCATAATGGGAAACGGCTGCTGAAAGGACTCACTCATAAAATGCAAAGACGTTTTAGGTAAGAGTGTTGTGTTTTTTGCTATGTGATTGGAACGCCATGTTATACGTTGCTATGGACCTGGGGGAGAAAATTATATCAAGCAGTTGCCGTAACTCCGCACATTAGCACCCAGACAAACAGGCAAAACTGAAGTGTGGCAGCGAGAGCCATTGACGTTGTCGCACCTACCGTCCAAGGTCCGGCTCCGCTCGTCCAAGATCCACAATCACGAACATCCAGCCGCTCATATATACATTAGCGAAGACTTGACGTCGAAAAGAGCGGCACTTGCATACAAAACAAGATATCTAAAACAAATTAAGAAGATCAGTGGGTGTTGCCGGAAAAATTATGATCAAAATGAATACGAGGTATTGCAATCAATAAGAAATGAAAATTGGGAAGAACAGATTTGTGAAGTCACATGGAGCGGCCTTAAAAAAAACCTCTGATAGTTGGTAACATTTACAGGACTCCACGAGCCATACATATTGACTACAAATAATTTATTGATGACCTTGCATCAGTATTATCACAGATTGATTTTCTTTAATCTGAAGTAATTTTTGCAGGAGATTTTAATATAAACTTGCTTAAAATCAATGATAAGGAATATTGTAGCGAATTTTACGACACCTTAACGGGATTTAGTTTCTTCCCCAAAATAACATTCCCAACAAGAATTTCTCCCTTGAATGGCATTTTGATCGACAACCTCTTTTGTAAAATTAGTAAGTTAATGCTAGAATCAAAAGCAGGTATCCTAATCAAACAATTCTCAAATTCTCACCCATATTTCATATTTATTGAAAATGCCCCAATCAAATAATTTCCTCCCAAATTAATCAAAATACATTTAAAGAATGAAACAGCTATGTGGAACTTTGCCTCTGAAATAACCAACTCAAATATAATTGAGAAATTAAAAACAAACTTTTTTTCTGATCCTAATAATAATTACAAAATAATGACACTTATGTACTTGGAAAGGCAAACTGTAAACACATGCCATATAAATTAGTCAAGTTTAAGAAACACAAACATAAACATTCTCAATGGATATCAAATGGTATACTTAAATCTATAAAATACAGAGACAACTTACATAATCAACTTAAACGTTTAAATCCAACATCTATCGAACACTTTATTAAAACATCAATTTTTTTTAACTTATAATAGTATCCTTACCATAAGTTCTAGATCAGCCAAACTATTATATTATGAACAACTGTTTAACACGTATACAAATTACGTAAGAATTTTTTTTTTAACGAAATGCTACGAAGGTCAAATAAAAATAGTTCATTACCTGAATATTTCAAGAATGGAGATAATAAAATAACTGATAATGTCGAAATTGCAAATTACTTTAATACATTTTTACAAACATAAACAAGGATCTTGCAAACAAAATATAAAACGATAGTAATAAAAGGTATAGTTATTATTTAACAGGAAATTATGAAATTCCATTCCAATTCCAAGAAATTAATGATGGCTGAGACGGTATTACATTAAAACAGTTGAAATATTTAAAATATGTTCTTAACTTTAACTTTTTTAAATAAAAATACTGGGTTATTTCCAGATAAGTTGAAAATTGCGAAAGTAATTCCTATTTTAAAAATTGACGATGAAACATCGTTTTGTAATTATAGACCGATATATCTGCTACAAGTAATCTCAAAGGTCATTGAAAAAGTCAAATATAATTAGATATATTAATTGTTTACTAAACACAAACTTCTTAATGATAACCATATGGAATTAGATCCGGTCACTCAACGGAATACGCCATTATGGAAGTTATCGACAGAACAATAACCGCCCTGGATTCTAATGAAATACCCATTAATATATGTTTAGACTTATCAACAAAAACAATTGACACCTTAAACCATTCCATTATATTTAGCAAATTACAATTGTATGGGATGGATGCTGCTGCTCTAAAGTTAATGGAAAGTTATTTGAATAATAGAAAACGATATGTCATTTACAATGACTCAATCTCTGAAACCCTGCATATTACCACTGGTGTGCCACAGCTTTATATTGTTGGCCTACCTTTGTTCTTAATACATTCCTTGTATATATAAATGATTTACCAAACTCAAGTAAAATATCCAAATATGTAAAGTATGCAGACAACACAACTTTGTTTATAACAATTCAGTCGTCAAACATATGTTCTAACGATGCCGAAAATCATTTAAATATAGAATTAAACAAGATAACCGATTGGCTGAAAATCAATAAATTTTCTTTAAACGTAAAGAAATCCATGTATATAATACATAAATTGGGAAATAAAAAAGTGAGCACTCTTCTCCTTAAAATATATGAAACCGTAATAGAAAGAGTCCAAAATTGTAATCTTCTCGGGGTAACCTTGCAAGAAAACCTATGTGAGATGTCAAGATAAAAACTATTTCAATTAAATGTTGCAAATTGATAGGCGTACTAAACAAATTAACACGATATTTCCCAGAAAATATAAAAGTCACTTTGTATAAATTATTAATGTTACCATACATCAATCATGGCATAATGGCATGGGGTTTTAGCTGTAACAGAGTAATCAAACTACTGAAAGAGCAATCCGAATAATATGTTTCATTTTGTATGCCTCCGTTTAAGAAATTAAATATTCTTAATGTTACAGATATGCTGAAATTGCATGAATTGAAACGGTACTATAAACATGTGCACCAGCCTATTTGCAAAACATACCATTTATATTAAATAAAACATTCCACCCATTTAACACACGGATACACGATGATTTATATATATATATATATATATATATATATATATATATATATATATATATATATATATATATATATATATATATATATATATATAGCTTTCCTTGTGTTGGTGTTCTACAACTTTTCTGTGTGAAATCGCTGCTGGATCTCCTCTCCTCTTTTTGCCTTTGTTAACTTTAAATACAATGTTGCCACTACCAGCACATTGTCGCTCCTCACATCAGCTCCGCGTCTGACTGTGACGTAAGCAATTAAGCAAGCAAGTAAGTAAGTAAATTTTCGGAATCGCATACATCATACAAATAAACATAATCAGTAAATGTGACAATAAATGATACAGTACACGATTCCAGGTTGAATTTGCTTTGAAACTTTGTTTTTAATGTTAAATGTAGTGTTGTTGATTATAAATGGAATTCGTGCTAATTCACCTACTTGTGTGTGTGTATTTGTGTGTGTGTATATATATATATATATATATATATATATATATATATATATATATATATATATATATATATACACACAAATACACACACACACACAAGTATGCATTAGGCACGATATTCCATTTGTAATCAACAACACTACATTTAACATTAAAAACAAAGTTTCAAAGCACAGTTTACGAGGATTTAGTAGTTACGCAAAAGATAATTTTATTTTACCAAATTACAACATACTGTGCTCTTTACCAAAATGTTATATATGTGGACATTCATAACCATCAATATACTAATTTGTAGTATTTCATTTTGTAAACCTCCGTAAATGTACATATACTAAGTAGTGTTATTTAACTATGAGAATGTAATAATTTGCTAGTTTCCAAGATAACTAAATGTACTAATTATGTTGTTTGTTGTTGAGATTTGTGACATTTATTACCAATAATGTAACCCTAGTGTTGCTGTATTATGCACATGTGTTTATTTGGATCCTAGTCAAAGTGCTTGAAATAGCCAACTATATTTAATTGTGATGTAATTAATGGGGTGGCTGCCACGAGAGCGACCAACATGGTCTTAATGACAGTCTCCTTGACCCCTGATTATGTTACCTACAGTAACGATAGATAATCACTTAAGTTAAGTTATAATAATTACATATGTGTTATTTCTTACGCAATTGTCATTTTGCTGCACAGCGGTATTAATATAATACTGTTACAATTAGAGCTGTAGGTAATTTGTAAGAACATTGCGTTATGTATATTTTTATTAGGTCAATAAACACTCCCGATTCCGATTCCATACTGATTATCATTAAAAAGTTGGTGTTTGGTGGTAAAAGAAACCGATTATATCTGATTATATGACTTGTTCAATGACCTTTGAGATTACTGGTTGTAGAGATATCGGTCTATAATCACAAAACGTTGTTTCATCATCAATAAAAAAACTAGGAATTACTTTCGCAATTTTAATCTTATCTGGAAATATCCCCAACTGCACCAGAGTGTGTTCATCTCCCGCTCCACTCATCTTCTCCACGTCTCCTTTGGTCTCCTCCGTGCTGCACCAGGAGTCCAGCGCATGACTACTCTTGGAATGGATGTCAATGACATTCTACCGACGTGGCCGGTCCATCTCCATCTACAGCGTTTAATCTCGAGATAGATGAGCTGCATGCCTGTCCTTGGAATTCCATGTTGGAAATATTTTTGGGCCAGTAGATTCGCAGAATTCTCCCGAGACACTTATTTTGAAAAAGTCTAGCATCTGACATATGCCTTTGGTAACCTCCCATGATTCTGCAGCATAGAGTAGCACACTCAAGACGTTATTCTTGAACATATGACTTTTTGTTCTGTTTCTGATCTTATTGATCTTCCAGATATTCTTTAAATCCGCAAATGCCCATCTGGTCTTACTGACCCTTGCCTTAACCTCAGATTCTGAATTGCCATCTTTTGTCAGCTCGGCCCTAAGATAGGTAAATCCGGTCATTTCTTCAATAATATATCCTCCAATCGTTATGGGATCTGCTGTTTTATTGTTGTTTCGGAGTGCCTTTGTTGTGTTGGTGTTTATCTTTAATCCTATTTTTCCAGCATTTCTGGCTAGGTTCGTGCTTTTCCGTGACAGAATTGCTATGTCATCTGCGAAATCCAGATCATCCAGTGTTTCTGTGAAGGTCCACCTAATGCCAGCTTTTGTTCCTAATGTTGTTTCTATGATGCCCCAGTCAATCCCAAGGCGGAAGAGGAAGGGGGAGACTATGCTTCTTCCTTGTTTGATTCCTGTCGTTATTTCAATATCCTCTGTCTAGTATTGGCCACAAATGATCGTTGACCTAAATTCACCATAGAGCAGTTTGATTATGCTCACAACCTGGGAAGGGTGGGTGATTCCGTAAGAGTGAGTCTCTGTGAATGCTATCGACAGCCATTTCAAAATCAACGAAGTTTGCATAGGCTGGCGCGTTCCATTCCTGGCCCTGTTCCATGATCTGCCGCAATGTAAAAATATGGTCCCACAAGATCTTCCGTTCCGAAAGTCTGCCTGTTCTTTGCGTACCAGTGGGTCAATGACTGCCGACATTCTGTCAAGAATAACCCTACTGAAAACTGTGCTAGTGACAGATAGCAGAGTGATCCCTCGCCAGTTGTTGCACATACTAGGATCTCCTTTCTTCGGTAATTTTACAATCAGCCCCGTCGTCCAATCACTTGGTATTTCTTCTACCTCCCATATACCTTCAAAGATCTCTATCAAGGTTGTAACTATGATTTCTCCTCCAGCCTTCAACATATCTGCACTCACACCGTCAGCTCCCGCTGCTTTCCCTGACTTCATGGAATTTACTGCTTTCCTCACTTTTTCAACAGATCTGTGTTGATCTCCAGGTCTTCGTCTCTTACTAGAATATCTGCTAAATTGTTTGGCGCTCTCAAAGTGTGATTTCCATCTCTGGGTCTGTTCTGCTACACCAATGATAACATTTCCGTTTACATCTTTCACTGGAACTTCGCTGTTTCTAAAGCCGCCGGCAAGTGTTTTTGTTATCTTGTATAATGCAGCGATATTCTGAGTTTTTGCATCTGTTTCTGCTTCTTCTGCATTTCTCAATGATAGCTCTCTTCTCTGCCGTCGTATGTCTTTTAACTTCTTTGTCCAACTCTAGGTATCTTGTCTGTAGCTGTTTCCTCAGTCGTTGGGATTTTGTATCATTTGCTTCTTTTTGTTGTCTTTCTTTCATAAATTGTTGTCCACGTGTCTGGTTTAATCCATTATTCGTTTTGTTTTCGTCGATAGCCTAAAACGTTCTTACTTGTTTCCGTCAATGCTTGATAGAAACTATCAATGGTTAATTCTTGTTCCCCTTGAAGTATGCGAAAGCGGTTTTGCAAGTTCAATTGAAAAGCTTTCCTTGTGTTGGTGTTCTACAACTTTTCTGTGTCAAATCGCTGCTGGATCTCCTCTCCTCTTTTCGCCTTTCTTAACTTTAATGACAATGTTGCCACTACCAGCACATTGTCGCTCCTCACATCAGCTCCGCGTCTGACTCTGACGTAAGCAAGTAAGCAAGCAAGTAAGTAAGTAATTTTCGGAATCGCATACATCATACAAATAAACATAATCAGTAAACGTGACAATAAATGATACAGTACACGATTCCAGGTTGACAACGTCTTGAAGTGATCGTCTCCATTTTTGATTGATTATCACATGATCGATCTGACTGACAGTGTTACCATCTGGAGACATCCAAGTAGTTTTATTAATGGTTCTGTGCTTGAATAGCGTTCCCCTATGACTAAGTTATTTTCCACACATAGGTCAGAAAGTCTCTCACCGTTGTTATTGTTGCATCGAAAGCCTTGGGTGCCCATGGCCCTTTCCTCTTCCTGTGTTGTCCTCTCCAACTCTTGCGTTGAGGTCTCCCACCACCATGAGTACATCATGCCGGGGTGTGGTTCTAATTTCTTCCTCCAGCTGTTCATATAACACGTCCTTAATATCTTCCTCTGCATCTTCCGTTGGTGCATAACATGCAATCAAAGTAAGTTTTGCAAATCTAAAGTTAAATCTAGCTTTGATCAATCTGACGCTGATTGGTTTCCAGTTTTCTAGTCACAATTATGGCAACACCGCTTTTGTGCTGGTGATCTGTTTGGCCAGAATAAAGAATGGTATGTCCAGTGGACGATGTTCTCTTTCCCAAATCTATCCAGCGTGCCTCACCAATGCAACCAGGTTCGATATCGTAATTATCCATCTCCCGCAGTACATGCTGAAGGTTTCCTGCTAGATAGAGTGTTCTCATCTTACAGGAGCCCACTTGTATCTTGGTTTTCAGTTTGAGGAGCTCCACTGTCGGTGTATCAGCTTCCAACTGGGTTTTGGCTGACATACTTCATGATCCCAGCTTCCCGGGTAGCTTCACTCCTTGCACAATTTCCATTTTGTTCTTTGGTATTGGTTTCTGTAGCATAATGCTTTTTACGTGGTGAGGGTGCTAGCCTCACCCACAACCCTCCTCCTTTCTCAGACGGGCTTGGGACCGGCCATGGCGTAGTTCCAAGAGATAAGGACGGGGTGATATTGGGAATATTTAATAGTTCCATGTAATTAAATGTAATATCGTACTCACCCGGTGGTACCTGTTTTACAGAAATTCTACACACCAGTGCAACCAAAACACAATTCAAGTTCAAGAATTCTATACATATTAGCATACTAGCGTACCTATTCGATAACATAAATGCGTGATAATGCTATTGATGAAGTCATTACATATAGTAAATTACGTTATATACAATATGTGCCAATTCTTTGAAGAAACGTGTTTACTCCACACATTGTCCATATAAACAGTCATTATCATATTGAAGATATCTGAAGTCGAAATGTTTGCCCACTGTAAGAGCCTGCCTGCTGCCGAATTACACTCTGCACTTCTGTAAATCAATAAAGCCGCATATACAACTTACACATCCACCATATAAATTACTTAGCAACGTACATACGTGTCATCGGCAACTCCTGCCCCGGCAGGTAGACACTACTCTCCAGACTTTACACAATGCGACTACCTGACCAAGAACCACTATGTGACACTGTCCACACATAGCCTGTTGTGCTTGTTGTAAAGATGCATGCGATGTTCTGTGTATCTGCAGTAGCAATCAGAAGTCCATTTACCTAAGGTTCTGATCATGTGATCTGGCGTTTTAGCTGCTGCTGCTGCTGCTGCTGCTATAGTAGCGGCCCCTATCCGAAAGGAATACCCACTATACAAGGCTGAATCATAACCCAGGTTTGACAGAAGGACCTTTAATTTGTCAATGATGAATGCCCGTATCAGAGGTCTACCTGCGAGTGTAGTTTAAAGAAGATCTTGTGGTTGTGTTGACATAGCCAAACATGTCTGCATGAGCGCCAACATAGGCTTGAGAGGACAGATGGGTTTTTAACAAGATTTAACAAGATTGCCACCTAGAGATTCAACTCTAGATGGCAGGTGGACTAGGAAGCCATTTGGCTTATCGAGAGTCCAACCTATCTATCTAAGTATACCCCGCCCTTCTTAGGTATATGTCAATTTTATTTT
>JAODUO010001822.1:0-22500 GCA_025642075.2 Ridgeia piscesae
AACATCCGGAGTCAACTGTGTATAGTCTCAAGCCAGTGTAGCACAGCAGAAGTCGCAGCCGTTTAGGATGGTGTTCGAAGCCATATGAGAGGACAACACTTTCTGAACGAAATCGTGTTGTCATCTGGGCATTGCAGTCGACAGGGATGACGTTGCCCATAGTTACCTTCGACATTTTCTTTGTCTTTCCTCTCCTGACGTTTCTCTTGCTACATTCTCCATCACCAATCTCCAACTCCATCGGTTTTGTGCTGTTCTTCTCCCTTCTCCGACCACTCACTTTCCATCGCATTATCGGTGTTCCTCGTCTCCTTTTTATTTCCACTCTTTGCATTGGTCTTCTTGGCAAGAAAACCAATTTCCTCACAAGACATTCCTTCACTCCAACCTCCACTCTCAGTTCGCCCAATCCGTCTCTTATTCTCTCTCTTCACTACCACGATTTCCGAAGGATAAATAAGGTCTACATAATTGCAGTGCCAGAATGAAGCAAAGTGCACTATTTTATTTTAAGTAAGTACATAAATATAATTTTGTGAAATGTTCTTATAATATAGATTACTTTTACTTGTATCTAAATACATTTATGTGCACTTTATGCATTTCTACGTCCATATTTCAGTTATTTATGCATTACATCACCAGCAATAACGCATGTTTCACCTTCAGAAAACGACTGACTGAACGACGAAGCTGATGTAAATTCAGGATATTTTCAAATGAGCAGTTGACCGGCTAATTTGACGAAACCTGTATACAGATGTCACACATGTGTCAACATACGGTTACTTTTGCTTCCTCAAGTTTTTAACAGGCGCCATGGCATCCTGAATTGCCGTATGTTCCTCTTAGACGACGAATCATAACCATATATCCTTTAATCCGTTGGTTGTGTTGCGCCAGTTTGGGATAGTGGATATAAGTTATCTAAACAATCTGTCTCCCATACTACCTTGGCTAACTAGGACACAACAGCTGCTGGATTTTCGTTGCGTTTGTTAATCTCTTCATCGAGTTACAGTTTAGAGATAATATTTGACTTTAGGCAGGTCAGCTACTTCTTAATTATTCTGGTGTTTGTAAGAACAGCGTAAACATGTTATATGTATACTGCCCACAAAACAGCTTCAATAAGAAAGGATCGTTTATTAAATGTTTTACTATTCAATGTAAGTCTACTGTTGCTAAACAGTCGGAGAATATAATTGTCTTTGTGCCAACTTTCTGTTAACACGCACACGAAGATAATATAGTTGGAGTTATATAACAGACGATATACTTGGCTTGGACGTTGTGGTCAACGATATTTATCGCTGACCACCTGGCGAACTCGTGCTTAGCTGAGTTTAGCACAATATCAACATGACTTAGCTGCACCCTTCACGTAAACCGATTATGGCGAAATTGTGTCCTCAACTTGCACTGTTATAAGTTGTGACTTACAACGAAACTAGAAACAATCTGAGGAGGAAATAGAAAATGCACCAACAAAATGGCAACAATAGGTTCCAATAGTGGCGACCTCAATTGCTCACGACGTAGACCATTTCTGGCAATCATACTCCTGCAGGTTCGCACGCACCGTCGTGGCGTTGTAGTGGATTGTGGCACAATAACCGCCCTGACTAACACTGTATCGCACACTGCACGGGTCACGGCGCTTGGTTGTGTAAACGAGTCTTGATGAACTCTGCAGCAGACAATAAACTGAGCAACACAGAGCCGGAGTCGTATACACAGAAAGGCCGCGGCGCACCTAATTGGCCTAACGACCGCATCGCTGTTCGCGGTAACCGAGCGGTTGCAAGACGCACAATGGTTCTTGCCGGATTTGGCGGATTAACTGGTACGACTTGTCGGCGTGCGGTCAGTGGGTGATAGCGCGATAATCTGCACGGACACCCACCGTCTGGCACCGCGCAGGTGTCTGGCATCGTCAACCGACTGTGGAGAGCGTTCGAAGTCTTATGGCTGCAGGACCAACTGTCTGCGGCCTTCGGCGAGTCGATCCGATGTGAGGTACGTTAGTTTATTCACTGGCACATGCGTTACTTAGAGCGGCGTTTTCTGATTTACTGTCATTACCATGAATCAATGTAATCATATTGTCGATACCAGGAACCAGGTGTAAAGAAGTTCGCTGAGTCAGGTGTCTTTGATGAACGTGAAAAACACGCGATTGCGTCTAACATAAAAATGGTGCGGTTAAACAAGTACACCCATACAGTATTAATTTTTTTCTCAAAAAAGAGCGAGTTTGGAATACGAATGTTTTAAAGTGTCGTCCACGAGAATGTCACGATAATTATTGACAACATTTAAAAGTCATAAACATTGCAGACTCACGCGCCTAATCGCAAGTTGCTGGTTGTGTTTATCTGAAAACCGGCAGTCAAGACAGCTGGAGGAATGAAGTATGAAAGCTTTAGTGATCTTCCTGCTAATAATTACCATCCATGGATTAGCTATATTGAAGAAACATGTGTGATTTCTTACTACGCCATCACAATATTTCCGTTTTCAGAGAAGAGGGTGGATCCGAGGTAAAAATCTCTAAGTATTCATTAGCGGCCGAACAAATGAATATTTTCGGTTAGTTATGCTGGAGCTTCAGTACGACTCCTCTGTCATACAATGATGCTGTTAGGTCATGATATCGGAACATGGGCTTAGGCGATGAGATGGGAGACGTGCTAAAAACGTTTCGCCACCTCGCCGCCGCGATTTCGTCTTCTTCTAACCTAAACGAGGGCACATTCGAAAGTCTGGTGGTGCAGTGGGGCTCATTCACAATCGTATAGGGGCCACGCCAGGTGTCGCTGCTGCTTATTAGGTCAGTATTAGCCACCAGGTTGTTGGTTATAATCGAACAAGACTGTATTAATTGAACAGTTTCTGAGCCAAGCATCGATATGAACTCGTTTAATTAATGTCACAAGGTGATGTCTAACACATAGGGTGCTACAGCTTTTCGATTGTTGGTAACACTATAGAAACATGCTGTTAACGCATGCATACGTTGGCCGAATTGTACCTATTACTGCGGAGGTCAGAGGTAATGACTTGTTACTTAGAGTGACATTGTACACGGGCGCTGATGTCTGCGTAGCACTGGTCTAACTAGATTGTCGATAGCGGTGTTTTGGTCGTGTGTGCTAGGCAACGCACAAACGTGTTAGAAAAACAACTCTGGTCCAAGTGCCAAGTAAAATACACAACACTCATGACTAACCTCGCGCTACAGTCATTTGTAGTTGGCCATATTTGCTTCTTTTGGCGCATTTGCTAAGTTAAGGGGAATTACGAAGAAAAAAACGAATAAATACAGAAGGAAGCGAGCGGCCTTCATCGCCTCGGAGAAGATATTGTACAGTGTCCGCCACGCAGAGTTATTGCAGTAATAAATAGGTTCACAGCGCTTTTTAAAAGAAACTGTGCAAGTGCACATTCATGTTGTTGTTCCAAGTAACGCTGGCGTAAATATATGAATGTGTGAATATGTCCGCCTTGACACACCCCTGCATCGTGGCCCATGTGAACAACATAAACAAACACTTCTAAAGCAACGTGTATAGCAAACCCGCGTATCAAGTTACAGTTATGAGAAATCTAAGAGTTGTACGCCTAAAGTGTTGACAAAAGCTATAATTTAGACGACTGTGCTGTTCACGCGCGTGTTACTTTGTTGGTTGTAAATAACACTGAGGGGTTTGGTTTCGTTGTTGTTGGCGTGGTCATTAAACGCCTACGACCGCAAGAGTTTGAAGGGCTTTTGGTGGGTCTTATGCTGTGATATTGTCGTGTCCAGTATCGCAAAAATACTGTGACACTTTCAACACATTCAGACAGGTAGAAGGCGGACGCTAAGGAAACGAGCACTAATATGAAATATGAATAAAACAGGCTTGAGCAACTTAAAGATAAACATAAGATGCAAATCCTTACGAATGCTCCCTTATGGAACTGTTGTTTCTGTGTTGGAATATTTGAAGCAATGAGACTCAAAGGAACTGTGGACAGAATGGGATATGAAACAATGGCAAAGAGAGCAGATGCCCAGAAAGTGGAGGGGAAAACGAGGCAAGCAAGACCGAGAATGCGATGGGAGGACTTCGTTAAGAGAGATCTGGTGTGAGAGACCAGTGAAATGAGGAAAAAAGACGAAGAAAAGATGACGGTAACCATGGCAACCTCATCCCTGACGACAGGGCCAGCAAGAAGACAGCATCAACTGACCCAGAGGTTAACCCGCGAAATCACGAATACGACTCTGCCTTTCTCAAAGTCCTGCAGCTCGTAATGAGTGAACCGGATGTCACATCGATTTGTCGACAACTTCGCCAGACAACATAGCAAATGTGTTAAGTGTAATATCGATAACCGTTGAGGCTAAACGTTAGTCTCCGGTTTGGCGACGTGTTCCGCGTGCGTGTGTGTACGTGTGCTATGTGTAGGTGTGTGGGCAGGTATAGATAGTGATGTGTCTTTGCGTATTGTGTTGTGTTGGTGTGCTATATACTTTGCTTCACAAGTTATGTTTTTAATTGTCATATAAAGTGTATACTACACTTCAAAGTGTTTTGGATGTGGTCAGCATTGACAACAAATGAACACGGATGGTACGCATATTATCACGCGTATATATATATATATATATATATATATATATATATATATATATATATATATAATAAAATATATATATATATATATATATATATATATATATATATATATATATATATATATTATGTTATCGTACTGTGAGTTAGGGAAATGTCGGTGGTGTTGCCGTTAGTCGTGTGAGTTAGGGAACATGTCGGTGGTGTTGCCGTTAGTCGTGTGAGTTAGGGAATATGTCGGTGGTGTTGCCGTTAGTCGTGTGAGTTAGGGAACATGTCGGTGGTGTTGCCGTTAGTCGTGTGAGTTAGGGAACATGTCGGTGGTGTTGCCGTTAGTCGTGTGAGTTAGGGAATATGTCGGTGGTGTTGCCGTTAGTCGTGTGAGTTAGGGAACATGTCGGTGGTGTTGCCGTTAGTCGTGTGAGTTAGGGAACATGTCGGTGGTGTTGCCGTTAGTCGTGTGAGTTAGGGAACATGTCGGTGGTGTTGCCGTTAGTCGTGTGAGTTAGGGAATATGTCGGTGGTGTTGCCGTTAGTCGTGTGAGTTAGGGAATATGTCGGTGGTGTTGCCGTTAGTCGTGTGAGTTAGGGAACATGTCGGTGGTGTTGCCGTTAGTCGTGTGAGTTAGGGAACATGTCGGTGGTGTTGCCGTTAGTCGTGTGAGTTAAGGAACATGTCGGTGGTGTTGACGGTAGACGTGTGAGTTAAGGAACATGTAGGTGGTGTTGCCGTTAGTCGTGTGAGTTAAGGAACATGTCGGTGGTGTTGCCGTTAGTCGTGTGAGTTAGGGAACATGTCGGTGGTGTTGCCGTTAGTCGTGTGAGTTAGGGAACATGTCGGTGGTGTTGCCGTTAGTCGTGTGAGTTAAGGAACATGTCGGTGGTGTTGCCGTTAGTCGTGTGAGTTAAGGAACATGTCGGTGGTGTTGACGGTAGACGTGTGAGTTAAGGAACATGTCGGTGGTGTTGCCGTTAGTCGTGTGAGTTAGGGAACATGTCGGTGGTGTTGCCGTTAGTCGTGTGAGTTAGGGAACATGTCGGTGGTGTTGCCGTTAGTCGTGTGAGTTAGGGAACATGTCGGTGGTGTTGCCGTTAGTCGTGTGAGTTAAGGAACATGTCGGTGGTGTTGCCGTTAGTCGTGTGAGTTAGGGAACATGTCGGTGGTGTTGCCGTTAGTCGTGTGAGTTAGGGAACATGTCGGTGGTGTTGCCGTTAGTCGTGTGAGTTAGGGAACATGTGGGTGGTGTTGCCGTTAGTCGTGTGAGTTAAGGAACATGTGGGTGGTGTTGCCGTTAGTCGTGTGAGTTAGGGAACATGTCGGTGGTGTTGCCGTTAGTCGTGTGAGTTAAGGAACATGTCGGTGGTGTTGCCGTTAGTCGTGTGAGTTAAGGAACATGTCGGTGGTGTTGCCGTTAGTCGTGTGAGTTAGGGAACATGTCGGTGGTGTTGCCGTTAGTCGTGTGAGTTAGGGAACATGTCGGTGGTGTTGCCGTTAGTCGTGTGAGTTAGGGAACATGTGGGTGGTGTTGCCGTTAGTCGTGTGAGTTAGGGAACATGTCGGTGGTGTTGCCGTTAGTCGTGTGAGTTAAGGAACATGTCGGTGGTGTTGCCGTTAGTCGTGTGAGTTAAGGAACATGTCGGTGGTGTTGCCGTTAGTCGTGTGAGTTAGGGAACATGTCGGTGGTGTTGCCGTTAGTCGTGTGAGTTAAGGAACATGTCGGTGGTGTTGACGGTAGACGCTGTAGCAGTGAGTGTCGGGACACGTTCATAAAGACGCGAGGCTCATCTTAGTGTTGACTGTGACACACTTGAGCACATCTAAGCTAAGCTCGTTTCCAAAATGAATCATTCTGGTCGTCATGTTCTCACGCCTATTGAGCCGATTGATTGATTCACGATCGTGCGGTACATTATATTGTCCGTCTTTGTTATCGATAAACTGCAGCGAGCGCGCGCAGAAGGTAACACAATCGACGCTTACAGAGATAGGCCTACGCGCGACGTTTATTGAGTCAATGAAGCAAAGTACTTGAATAGACGCAGGCATCAAAGACGTGTGTTGTACAACTCGCGAGCAATGGGCGGCTACGCGTGTTAATTAAAAGTATGGACCGGCCAATTGAGCGCAGTTCTAACTACCCGTTGGTCCTGTCATGGTCTTATTGTGCATGTGTATATGTTTGCGTGATCAGGTATGTCTGCCTGTCTGCCTGTCTGCCTGTCTGCCTGTCTGCCTGTCTGCCTGTCTGCCTGTCTGCCTGTCTGCCTGTCTGCCTGTCTGCCTGCTTGCCTGTCTATGCGTGCGTGCGTGCGTGCGTGCGTGCCTGACTGCATGCATGTATGCATGTATGCATGCATGCATGCATGCATGCATGCATGCATGATGATGCATGCATGATGATGCATGCATGTATGTATGTATGTATGTATGTATGTATGTATGTATGTATGTATGTATGTATGTATGTATGTATGTATGTATGTATGTATGTATGTATGTATGTATGTATGTATGTATGTATGTATGTATGTATGTATGTATGTATGTATGTATGTATGTATGTATGTATGTATGTATGTATGTATGTATGTATGTATGTATGTATGTATGTATGTATGTATGTATGTATGTATGTATGTATGTATGTATGTATGTATGTAGTATGTATGTATGTGTATGTATGTATGTATGTATGTATGTATGTATGTATGTAGTATGTATGTATGTAGTAGTGATGTAGATGTATGTATGTATGTATGTATGTATGTATGTATGTATGTATGTATGATGTATGTATGTATGTATGTAGTATGTATGTATGTATGTATGTATGTATGTATGTATGATGTGTGTGTGTGTGTGTATGTATGTATGTATGTATGTATGTATGTATGTATGTATGTATGTTGTGTGTATGTATGTATGTATGTAAGTTGTATGTATGTATGTATGTATGTATGTGTGTTGTGTGTGTGTGTATGTATGTATGTATGTATGTATGTATGTATGTATGTATGTATGTATGTATGTATGTATGTATGTATGTATGTATGTATGTGTGTATGTATGTATGTATGTATGTATGTATGTATGTGTGTATGTATGTATGTATGTAAGTATGTATGTATGTATGTATGTATGTATGTATGATGTATGTATGTGTGTGTGTGTGTATGTATGTATGTATGTATGTATGTATGTATGTATGTATGTATGTATGTATGTATGTATGTATGTATGTGTGTATGTATGTATGTATGTATGTATGTATGTATGTGTGTATGTATGTATGTATGTAAGTATGTATGTATGTATGTATGTATGTATGTATGTATGTATGTGTGTGTGTGTGTATGTATGTATGTATGTATGTATGTATGTATGTATGTATGTATGTATGTATGTATGTATGTATGTATGTATGTGTGTGTGTGTGTATGTATGTATGTATGTATGTATGTATGTATGTATGTATGTATGTATGTATGTAAGTATGTATGTATGTATGTGTATGTATGTATGTATGTATGTGTGTGTTGTTGTATGTATGTATGTATGTATGTATGTATGTATGTATGTATGTATGTATGTATGTGTGTATGTATGTATGTATGTATGTATGTATGTATGTATGTATGTATGTATGTATGTATGTATGTATGTATGTGTGTGTGTGTGTATGTATGTATGTATGTATGTATGTATGTATGTATGTATGTATGTATGTATGTATGTATGTATGTGTGTGTGTATGTATGTATGTATGTATGTGTGTGTGTGTGTATGTATGTATGTATGTATGTATGTGTGTGTGTGTGTATGTATGTATGTATGTATGTATGTATGTGTGTGTGTATGTATGTATGTATGTATGTATGTATGTATGTATGTATGTATGTATGTATGTATGTATGTATGTATGTATGTGTGTGTGTATGTATGTATGTATGTATGTATGTATGTATGTATGTATGTATGTATGTATGTAATATAGAATTTATCTTTTTCTGACACTCCTGCTGTCTCCTCTCTTCCCATCTCTCTCTCTCCCTCCCGGACAAATTGTCTCCCTCTCTCCATCTCTCCCTCCTCCCTCCTCCCTCCCTCCATCCCTTCCTCCCCATTTTCAGTCATGGCTTCCATCCTTCCATCCCTCCCTCAATCCCTCCCTCTTTCCCTCCATCCCTCTATCCACACCTCCCTCCATTCATGACATTTAGTCATCTTACTCGTCAACGCTGTACATAATGTGAAAAAGTAAACATTACATTATTACAAAAACTAATCGATTCACTGACATGGTGTTCTTCTTCATTTCAGATACGCTGATGCTGCGGCCAAACTGTTCCTTGCTATAGCAAAGAAGTGAGACGGACCAGATACAGACGATGACCGCAGAACACTCTTCTTCTAAGCAACAGTGAAAGTAGGGGAAGCACGTTTCAGATCATCACACCAACAGTTCCACTGCGGTAGACATACATGTGCAATGGGTCTCTCTGATCAGTAGGAGGTCTGACGACTCTACCCAACGGATAGGCCACAACTGGACATATACTAGCGTTATACTGGCGCCGACTTAAGACGTATAACTGCAGTTGCGATCTTGAGTCAATGTTTCTGCCTCCGCTGCACGGGAGGTGAATCATGTTCCCGTTCTGCCAACGTCGTGCAGACGTCGCAACCAACACGTTACGGTAACCAAAGTGGACTGGCCGCTGTGAATTGGCATAGCACCTCTCCGACATGCACGCGGCAAACGTCTCGGAGTCGGGTCGGCTGGGGGACTTCATGTCCGGTAGGCTGCCTAGCATCGGCGATTCGGTGCACCGCAGGCCGGTCGGGCCGACCGAGCGACAACGTCAGCAGCAGTTCCAACGCGTGACGGGCCGCGCGAACATGGTCAGATGGACGATGCCGGCTCCGAATCGCGAGCGGTTCCGCTACCGAGCACCGACGAACGACCGAGTGATGGCGACACCGAGAATGTCGCCGGCGGCGTCGGTGCCTGACCAGTATATCGAGTGGCAGAAGGCGAAGACGGGTCGCGGCAAAGGCAATCCGTTCAACTACCGCTGGTCTCCGGCGCAGAAGAGTTCCACACTGAGCGTGAGACTGGGGACTCTGGAGTCGAGCACCCACACTCCGAGACGAGGAGCGGCTTCCGATGGAGACACGCGGGAGCCTCCGCTGGTCAGGCTCGGCACGTACGAGCTGATCGGACCGACGCCAACGATGGTGTATCCGCAGGTGATTCAACCGACGCCGCCTGTGAAACCACCCGGCGTGACAGTGCAGAACTTTGAGATGCCGCAGTTGTGTCGCGCTGACGTTGCGGAGTCGCGCTTAGCGGGTGTCGAACCGTCATCGCAACAGCCAACCAGAGGCGTCTACAGGACAGAGCAGGAGACGCTGCGACAACAGAAGGCATCGGTCGTGACATTGTCGCTGCAGAAGAAGGATGACAACGGTCGCGGTCAGGCCGCAAGGAGGGAGCCGTTACGTCAGGTGTCTATCGACGACCGGGAGAGCTGTGTGAGTGACCCAGTGGCGCCGTCCCGCTGGAAGATATCGTCGCTGACGCGCAACCAGTCGAAAGAGCCGCCGGGTCGGACCGTGCGCCTCTCGGGCAGCGACCGGCCGTGTCTCGGACGCTTCAACAAGCTGGACGTGTTCAGCGAACGCAGCTGTCGGATCAACCTATCGAGTCCGGTGCCGAGTCCGCGCCTCGGTGGCGACACGACGCGGCGTCCACTCGCACCACCGCCCTCCTTCCGGACGGTCGAGTCGGTTTCCGGTTCGCAGCAGCCGCAGTACGGGGCAATGGTGGGGCGCAAACTTCCGCGCAAAACAAGCACAATGTTAGTGGGTCGTGTAGACGTGAACGATGGGGCGAACTGGACCGCGTTTGCGGGGAATCGCGGCAGTGATCGATCGTCGGTTGTCGGTGATCTTGTCGCCGGAAATGCCGCGACGCTCTGCGGCCAACGCTATGGTCAGACGGCCCCGTTCGGCGCCACGGCGACGGAGACACCGAGAATGAGATGGGAGAGGAAGCAGGCGCTCCAGCCGCTGGACGCGTCGTCCATCAGCGCCGACGAGACGGCAGACATGTGTCGGTGGGCACGCGCCGCCATTGCTGCCCACGACAACGAGGACGACCTGGATGATGACGCCATCATACCGAGTCCCGTCTACGGCGCGATGACGTCATCGCACGACAGTGGAGAGGAGTGACGTTTGGTTAGGCGCTCTCTTCGAATCAAATGACGCGTATCTTTCAGTTCGGCTGGACAGGAAGACTTCGTAATTTGCCAAGTCGAGTACGTTGTCATGGACATGCTCTGATCATCAGGTGGAAACTGTAGGAAAACAGAATGTATGTGCGAAGTAGTCTTGCGTAAAAGCTGTAGATCTTGGCGGTAGAAGCGGGCCTGGCATCCTGAGCAATGCGCTTCAAACACGAGATGGAGTGCGTTCGAAAACAGCACCACACAGCATGAGGCGAACGCTTAAACTTTAGGGTATAATCATTTACTTATTTTGTTGCATTTTTATTCGAACTGTTGGCTAGGTAGTATATGTGGATTGGAAGCGTGTGATACGCGTTTTGTACCTTGATATTCATTTAGTTTATTCAATCGGCAACTGTAAATATATTGTAAAACATCGATCTGATGTAGCGTTATGCGCTAAGGTTGTATTCCTTAAAATAAGCGAAACAACAAAACATGTGAATTGTATCCAAAACAATGGTGGAAATATCACCTGTGTATGTAACTTACATTCTTCTTCTCGCAAATCAAGTGGTGATGACAGAGGTGGCTACAAGCGCACCTCTTAAAGAACAAACCGTTTCTGATGGTGGCGTCGTCCAATGTGTCTTCGGGTACCGTCAACCAGCAAGTGGTCCAGTCTTCGTGTCGTGTCCCCTTAGGTGCAACATAGGACATTAAAGAGTACAATAAACCGTCACTATATCAATAATTCCGATGTTGTTGGTACATTGAATGCCGCCCATGTAAACTGGGACTGTTTGACCAGTGTCGACCGTCGTGTTTCTCTGTTCTACATTCCGTGCAAATGTTTGCCGTCTGTCGAGACAACATCCAGACGGTCGAGGGGACGCGGTGACAAGTGGACCGAATGGGATAGGTCCTGTAGTGAACAGTTTAGTAGACAACAAAGTGCACATTCCGAAATTAAACATCTGAGTGTATTGTACAGTGAAACGTCCAGGAGTATTGCTTAACATAATCGGCAACTTGTCTTTGCTTCTATTCTCCATAGAGCTTACAAAGTCTGTTTGGTAAATCTTCAAGAAAGCCAGGGAGAGTCGAATAATATAAACGGTGTGTGTGTTTGTGCATGCGCCTGCGCCTGCGTGCATGTGTGCGTGTGATATAGTGTGGTGTGATGTATGTGTATGTGTGCAGTTGTGTGTTTATTTGAATTTGTGTGAATGAGTGGGTGAGTGAGTGAGTGAGTGAGTGAGTGAGTGTAAGTGTGCGTGCGTGTCTGCGTGTGTTTATGTTGTGTTGTGATGGGATTCCTCATAAAATGCGTGAAATGTGCAGCAATCTGCACATACTATGAGTGTATTCGTACACAAATGCAAAGTATCCACCACTGTCTACATCAAGGTACTCATTCATTACATACAGCTGATTGAACTGGAGCAACGTGGAATGAACGGATTTGCCAACGGTTTGAAATGGCAGCACATTATTTGAACCAGCATCCCCGAAAATCTTAAGAATCTGGTGTATTATGCCATTTCAAGCCTACGTGTCATGAGAACCAACAGATGGTCGAATTATCAGACCAAGATTCTAAAGAAGGTGTTTACATATAAGCTCAATGTCTAACTCTTATGGGTTACTAAAAGAAACAGAAGAAAGCCATCACATATCTAGGTTACAACATATTGAACTTGCAGAAGTGCCGAAGATTATTCATTTGCAGTAATGTGACACTTCTAGTTATGCAACGGGTGGGGACAACAATCTGTTTATTGTACGCCACGGGAAAACTTGATAAACAGGAACCCCCAACACCAGCAGCAGCGGCAGCAGCGGCAGCTGCAGCAGTAGCAGCAACAGCAGCGGCAGCAGCAACAGCAGCGGCAGCAGCAACAGCAACAACAACGATACTAAGGCTCGCTGAGATAAGTCCACTTACTGACTTGGTTTTACTGTAAACATGATAAGTCCTTATAGTGTGGAATATCCGGACCACAGTATTGCTCGGGATACCTTACATGACATCCACACACACTGCATACCTACATACTTACTTAGTCCCTCGACCGACCTGGTCATCGTGGGGGGGGGCATACGCTATGTTCCATGTGTAATCTTTTTCTATTCCTGTCTGTCAGTGGATGTACTGAGGAGCTCCGGCATGGACAGGGTCGTCCACGCCAAGATATTATCCACCCAACTCTGCCTCTGACGTCCACGGCGGCGGCTGCCCTGCAGTGTGCCCTGCAGGATCACCCTCGGGAGGCTGGTGTGTCACATGACATGCCAAATCATGCATAATTATGTCCTTCTTTTGACAGTCGCCTGTTAAGGTTCTCGTGGAGAGGATACACAGTCCCCAATGTTGAGAGCCAGGTTTTTACACTAAATATAACACGCCTGCCACGTCATGGTATTGAACCCGGGTCGCCGACGTGCCACGCCGACGCGCTAACTGCTACACTACCCGCGCCTTAGGATACCACCGAATTGCAATAGAAACAATACGTATAGATATTACAATTTCTTAATTAAGGAACTGGAAGAATTAGCGGACACGAAACAGCGTCAACGATAGAACAATGAGGGCATTTGTTATCATGCGAGACATTTTTAATTTTCACACAACAATTTTTTTTATTTTTTTGCCAATGATTTGCGAATTATCTAAATACTGGCAAAATAACATTAGACAATATCCCAGAAATGCTGTTTATACATCGATAAGCCAAAGGCTACCATGTCCAATTAATGAACTGGAGTGTTTGCCACGGAAGGGTACGTTATTAAACCGCCGTTAGATGCATGAAGTTACGTGATTAAGTGGCGCACCCTAGTGAACTGTATAAACACTAATCGTTTACCCACTTAGCGTCCTCCTATTGACTAGTGTGTATTTGCCATGCAACGCCGCCCTGGCAAATCCATTACGTGAAGTGGGATTTTAGCCGAGTCGAACTAATTTATTGTCTTCGCCAATCGTGACGCTTCACCCGTGGGAGCAGCGCGAACATCCGCCCCAATCTAAAGGCAATTACACAAACTGGGAATTCCAGTAAAACGACCCGTCTACCCAATCACATGAGCAACTGAACGCTTCTGTATAATCGAATACTTGCTGCTACCTAACTTTGCTTGCAATACAAGCAGCGTGTGGCTGAATTCATCCTAAATTATTACTTGACCAGAGACCGGTCACTCTCCGCGTAGGCGATTTAATTGGCTGACATTAAAAGAGGAGTGTTTGAAAGGGATGTGCCTGTTAGTGACGTCATCAACCGCAGCGTCCTCTGGCGCGCGAGGATGGTTACATATAATGTTTGGGATGTAGAAGCAAATTTTCGAATTTACATTTACGTTACATTTATATAGCGCCGTTTCAATATTCGTTGCTCACAGCGCAGTACAAAAGGTTCTTGAAGATAGGCAAGTCTTTAGTTTTATTTTAAAAGCAGCAGTGATCATGGATTTTAATAATAATAATAACACAAGTTTTATTAGCAAGCTCAACTGAGTTGGATTGACATTACAATAGGTTACAATTAACTCATCAAAACATCATACAAATACAATAGAAATACATTTGATACTGTAAATCATACCGTATTAATAGCCTTTTTACTGACAATTGTATAAAGCCCACGGTATAAAGGATTTACGGGTACACATTTTGTTATCTAATATTATATTCGATATGTCTTTTGTCAGGCAGCAGATAATTTAATCTGTGTGTGCCGATTTTAATTTTATCAAAATATTTTTGACAAATGCTGTCCCGTCTTATATTCAACGTATCCAGGTTAACACGTCTAGGTATTTCCGCGTAGGTAAAATACATTTTAGTGCCCTTTTTTGTATAACTTCAATATTGTCAGACAAATATTGAGGCAAGTTATTGTGCCATACAGGACATGCATATTCTAGAACTGGTCTCACCACACTGACATATACACTGACCAGATCTTTCTGGGTAATCCCTGCACGCTTTAACTGATATAACATGTACAAGCGTTTACCAGCCTTTTTCACAATATTATCCACGTGTTTGTTCCACGTCAGATCCTGAGAAATGGTCACACCTAATAGTGGATAAACTTGTGCTATATCCCTCCCATCAATCTTTATATTCGGGATAGTGCTTCTGAAATTGCCATCTTGTGCAAAACTAATGATTATTTCTTTTGATTTTTCCGAATTAATTTTCATGTCATTCTGTTCTGTCCATCTAGCAGCAATATCAACCGACTTTTGTATAACAGATACATAATTTCTGTCGCATATTTCAAAGTAACGTACTGTTATCTACATACTTATGTAATGGAACAGTCGTTCTTAAATCATTTATGTAAACAAGGGAACATTTAGGTCCAGACAATGTCCCTTGCGGTACTCCCCCATTGGGATGACCAGAATGGGAATATTCATTTCCTATTTTTCTCGTTGAGCTCTGTCTAATAGAAATGTTGCCATCCATCTTAAAATATGTGCGGGCAACCCATACGACTGTAGCTTATCTAGCAACAAATGATGATTAATAAGATCAAACGCTTTGCTAAAGTCTAGCATAACAACTCTGACATAAGAATTCAATTTATCTGTCGCCTTATACCACATATGAACCAGTTCGACAAGAACGTCTGTTGTGGACGTTCCGCTAATTCCCCCAAATTGCTTAGCATCAATTTCACCTCCAATTGTTTCATCCACCCATTTCATTATTATTGATTCAAACACCTTGGCAGCTATTGGATTAATGAAATTGGTCTAATGTCTTTTTCAATCGACACAGGGGGGCTTGTTTTTGGCAACGGTATTACATTGACCATTTTCCATTCCATAGGGAGTACACCTTCTCTTAGTGAATTGTTAAAAATAGCAGTTAATGGAGGGGCGAGAACATTTGCATAATTTCTTAACACCCATGCAGGGATGTTGTCAGGTCCAGTAGCTTTGTTGGCTTTAACACTCTCCAAGGCTTTAAAAGTAGTACATACGCTTATCACATACTGGTCCGGCAGTTCCTCATTAACGTCGAACACCTTGTGACTCTTATTTAACCGATGGTCACTCACAGACACAAAGAAATCATTCATTGTATTGGCCAGTAAGCCACAATCACCATCCGTTGTTTTGTTAGCTATACCTTGCATGCATGATTTGCCATTTGTTTTAAGTCCTTTTATTGTTTTCATATGCTTCCACCAAACGTGGGATCCCAATTCATGCATTGCTGCAATTTGTGTTTGGTAAAAATTATACTTAAGTTTCGAAGCGGCTCGGTTGACCTTATTACGCAATATTTTTGCTTGATTCAAATCACCACTCATGTGAGCTCGCTGTCTTTTACGAACTAAGTCTCTGAACCAGTCTGTGACCCATGGCTTATCATCCGTATGCCTCGTAACAATTTTAGTAGGAAAGCATATTTCCATCAGGTTGCAAATAACCGTTTGATAATGTGAATACTGATCTGCACATGAATCAAGCCTAAATAGGGGTTCCCATTTGATGGCTGATAAAGCCATACTGAATGTGGCTTTTTCTTTTGGCCCCATACACCTTACGGTTAACCGTGTCACGCATCCAGTATCAACTGAGTTTTTCGCTTTAGGTTTAAGCAAAACCATGTTATGGTCCGATGACCCCAGTTCGGAAATAGTAACAGACTAATATCGCCTGTCCACGTGTTACGACATTAACTACTTGGACAAATCTATAGTGGGTTTTCATAAAGTTATCCCGCAACTGGTTGAAATCGCCAGTTATGATCACACCACATTCTGGGTGTTTTCGCATTACAGTGTCAATGTTGGTGATTAAATGATCACGTATTTTCAAATACTCCGTCTTTGGAGTATAATATAAACATGCTACCAGTATACATGATAATTTTCGAGGCGTTTTCTTTGGCATAACCTTAATCCACATTACTTCTAAATCATGAACCTCCATATCATTCAATCTCTTATACACCGGCTCGTCCACGACCCCTATCTTTTCTCTCCAAGCAAAACCCTTGCATAGTAAGGCTACTTGAATCCATATAGTCTTTAAACCATGTCTCACCAACACATACAATTGAAACATCATGTGTTGCTACAGTTACATGCAATTCGTCCACTTTTTCACTGTTCAAAGATCTGGCATTTAAATTAATTAGGGAAGGTAGATCCCATTTACGTATTTTGTCCGCTGTTGGATTCGGAACACAAAACCGCGTTGAATCACAATTCTCGGTTTGTGTGTTCATGGAAAGTTCCATGGCCAGATCGTTTAGGCCATTTTCCTAATCACGGGAGTGATGCTTTTCTTTATGTCCTCGTTCCCCGCACTGACGACACAACACTTTGCCAGGGTGTCTTCAGGTGGCAGTAACGTGGTTCGTCTCACCGCATTTGGCACAGATGCCCATCGACAGACGAATACGACGTTTGACCACTGTCCACTTACCGTCAGGTGCCACTCTGGCGTTCGGCAAGCGGTCGTGGTTCGTTGCGTTTGACACGTGTCGATGTTGTTGTTGATGTTGGCGTTTGTTATGTTTCGGTGGCTGTTCTGGGAGAGACAGATTCAACAGCAATCTGCCAACTCCGCTCTCAGATAGATGCAGCCCGTCTCTCTGTTAGTGTCAAGTGCTGCGCTAGCGCGTTCCGTATACTTGGGTTGCCACGCTGAAGGCTCTGTCGCCCGAAAATATACTCAATCGTGCGACTAGACGGACGGGTCATAATACTGGGATTCCCAGAATTTTTTATCCGTCTTCCACTTAGGGCAGGTTGTTGCGCCGTTCTCAGTAGCGAAATGAATTACCTGTACGTTTCGGCTAAATTCCACAATTTGCATAGAGGATCCGCCAGGAGTAGTTTTGCATGGCATGAGAGAATTACTTAAAACATTGGCGGACAAAGCTCCTTCTCGCTGGCGTTCACGTCTCGCGACTGTGGTTATGTGATTCTCATCAGTGCCGGAACACTTGTATGTCTTGCAATATTTTAAGTAGTTGAGCTGCATACATGTTTTGCTCCCAATATTTTGAGTCATAAGGGTGAGTAAAGTCACGACAAATGTCCAGTATTAGCCGCCTCAGCACTTCCGAAACATTTCTAGCCGCTCATCCCCAAATCAACCACGCTCCGGGCTTGTTAACTGATTTGTTCAGTTGATCGGTAAAACAAGAGAATGATACAAACATGTTCGACACGTCATTCGGAAGTAAAATAAATCCGTTTTTCTTCGAAATGTCCGTTGTTTAAAATAACCGGTTTTATTGTTCGTACGAAATATTGCTGTCGTCTGCATGTTTGTATCGTCTATATAGAGCCATCAGGGGGCTTAACGCAATGTTGGTTCTTAAATAATGCAAAAGCGTTTTCAAATAATTAAAAACATTTCAAATAATTAAAACCTAATAATAAAATTAATGGCTTTAAAAGGTTCATTAATTTACATTTGAATATTTAGCTTTATTGTGTATTGTAATTGTCGATGTTGTGATTGTCGAAATACAGTCATTATTAATATGGAATTTTAACATGGTATCTAAACATTATGCTGTTTAGTTATATTTTATTATGTAATTCGGAATTACGAGTCTTTACGAGTTCTTGGTATAAACTATATACTATTTTAATATTCTTAATTAACCACTTACCTGCACGGGAATCAGTTTTGTTGTAACTATGCCTCAAGGTAACACGTCGTCTTCGTCACAGTGAAAAGAGCCAGTGTCACATTTTCTCGTAAACAGAAACAATGGCGTCACATTGGCGTCACCTTGTTAACCAAGGCTTTGCGCCTGGATCCAATGGAGCCTGACTGAGGATTCCTGGTAACGGAGGCTATGTGCCTGCATGCAACGTCCACGGGTGCAACATGCCTAGGTTTCACGCTTGGCTGCGTCTTTGTGTTTGAGCGGATTAAGTGCAAAAGAGCTTATCTTCTGATATGGCGAACACATGCAGGCCTGAGGTCATATCTGTTGATCTACACCGCACAGTTGGAGGAGTATAACATAATTAATGTTTAAACGCAGCGTTCAAATACGAGAATATCGACACCATGCCGTCACGTGAACCTATGTGGAAGGTGGAAAAATCATGATCTGTGTTTTTAACGGGGGGTCAGAGCTACAGTCGTGTTTTGACCAATATATTGATCTTTGTCTATTCATAACAAATAATCCCCAAACCACTCAGCCAAGTCACAGGCGCCTGCCATAAGTCTGTCTTCGGAAAAAAGATAATCGCATAACGACCCGGTGGTTCTTGTTCATTCAATCCTATTAATTATAATAAGTCAATCATAATAGTTCAGCAATGGCGCGTGGCAAGTTCGCCAACAATACAAAGTAAACGTACGTCGCGCGGATTCAACATTTGGTTGATTTGGCTTCGTGCTTCTGTATTTACCGGTAGCATTGGTCGGTCAAAGGACATTGCTGGTAGAAGTCGATCTTGGACTGCGTTCAACAGTTATGGCAGTGAGAAGTGGCATGCATTGGTAGGACACGCTTACCACGTACATACGTACAAAGGTAAGAGACGTACAAAGGTAAAGGTACATTTTGATTGCAGCGTGGCAGGATGCTTCCCAGAGAAGTCGAGATGGTGTTCGATTGAACAGGTCTGTCAGGGAGTAACGGTGTAAAGCGCTTTGAGCATAGTCACAGTAATTAAGGGTAAAGATAACTTCTTAGACGTCGTAGTAAGCAGCCTGTCCGACAGCTCATACCGCTCGATACTCCAGTCTGGGAAACATTCAGTAGTTAATGCGCGAATAGTAATCGTACACACGTATCCACCACTGTCAATAGCCAGCTATTAATTCATGCATAACTGGAATAGCATGGCGTTAAAAATACCCAAGTTTCAACACGGCAGCACCGGATTCGAACCTGGTTCTCCGTACTGAGTTTGTGATGCTTTATTTGCTGCACCGCTGTGCTCTATTAATATTTTTTGACATGATTGGGAAAATTGAATCCAAACCAATATTGGCATAATCGGCTAGATAGACATACCAGCTGGGGGTGAGGTTTATAAGAAGCGTGTGCTCCCTATAGGTGACCTCCGAAGTTCCGTATTGGACAAACCTTTGCTAGATAATAAATAATTTTATCATACAATGAGTGACATTCAGCATCGGTTAATGTTATTATGGTACGAACCCGGGACATGATGACATTTGTCTACCATTATTTAAGATAGTTTCTTTGAAAGTCCTGGTCCATTATTGAAAATTTGTCAGATCGTCGATGGTATAATTATTGTAGTGATGATATTTTCGGTAAACGATCTTACTGTTCCCATGCTCTATAATTAATGACAGAAATGGTCAGAGGAAAAACAACATGTATGTTGTGGTGTTATACAATGATAAGAAATAAAACACAGGATGTTTGGCGGATATTTAAACGTTGTAGTGAAAAACATACAACTTTGGAATTGCCAGATAAACATACGTCAACATCTACCAGTTGAAGTCAACATGTGACTCTCTTGCTGACACGGTAACAGTCGGCCGGCAAAAGCACACAATTAGCAACCAACCAACCAAACCGATCGGTCACTGTTCCATGCAATTGTGTCTAATTCTGGTCACAACGTCAGCCAGTGCAATTAATTTCATGCAACAATATTCTTCACGAAGGAGCGCCAGGGCAATTATGCACGCTCAACAAAGCCTATCGTCTCTTTATCGTAGCCTGGTCGGGTAAGCGCAGTAGGTTAATAACATCAACTAATAACCGATCACGATGCTCAGTGATTATCGGGTCGTCAATTATCTGCACCAATGGCCGGCGTGTGCCAATAGTAAGGTGAATCACAATGGACACAGCAACAGAACGACTATGGTCTTGTGTACCGACGTCTTGTGCTTATACGTGGTGCACAAGCTTGTCTCTACAGCGAAAGATTCACGGTCAGGAATAAGCCCAACGCAAAGAAATGACGGCGACACGTAGGTAGATATTGCACAGGTAACTAAAGTATGTGTTTGTTGTTTGTGTTTTATATAGTTGCTCTCTATATGGTCGTGGAGGTCTGGCGCCCGATTCGGCACGTAATGTAGAGGTCCTATCTGGTTCATAGCGGTTATGACAACATATACTCAGCGGTACCATATTCGGCTTTGTTTAGAAAAAACGCAGGTTCAAGAAAAGTTTAATCTGTAAGACATTGTGTCGAGTTTTATCAGTGCTCAATTGGTTATATAACTTGACCTCACCAGGTAGTGGCAGGTACGAATACCTCTATGTTCATATGTTTCAGGTTTTTTCGTTATCTTCATAGCTAAGCATGCAGGCATGCATGCATGCATGCAGGCATGCAGGCAGGCGGGCAGGCAGGCGGGCGGGCGGGCGGGCGGGCGGGCGGGCGGGCGGCCACACAGAGAGGTAACATGTATATTAATAGGTCAAACTAAGTATGTATACATAGTATATTATTTGCTGCACGTTTACATAACTAATTACTTGTAACTAATTATATGTTATAGGGGAGCAAGCCATGGACAGTTTTCGTCTGCTGCAAATATTAAAACTGCGAATCAACACTTATGACGTAATGATGTGAATACACAATCGTGAACAATACTACAAAATAACTGTCGTCTCTCTCCGTACAAGATGGCTGCTCCGTCTTTCGAAACATCATGGATTTCACATCGGCATTCTGCGGGTGGAAATCCTACAGCGCTGACCAAGTATATTTCAATCGTGAAACCCGACAGATTTCCAACTGCTGCGAGGTCGAGGAGCTTCCCTAGTCGCAGCACAGGACGCGGCGTTAGGATAACTTTACCCAGCACGGCGTCTGGCCGGTTGCAATCGATCAATAAAGTCAAAACGACAGATGCGTGGTGTCGGGCTGCGGCTGAACGACTGATTCGCAGGGATGGGGAGAACAACACATCCAACGCAGACAGACGGACAAACGTCTGCACAGGATGCGAAAAAAGCAACAGAACCATCAGCGACGCCTCTACTTCCGGTGATAAAATGTCTGGAACGCTCCCTGGCGTCACATTCAAATTAGGTCAACATCGTAGTCGAAAACTTCGTTCGTGGCCCGAGAAGCCGCCAGAGAGCCCTGGCTGCGTTCACCTCTCGACCATGTACTATATTAACGAGAAGAACGTTCTGGAAAGTGACGACGCATGCGCGTCATCGTTGCCGAATATTTCACGCGGGAAACGCGCAGACGTTCTCTTGCTTAGACACTTGCTCAAAAGGGAGCGCCACAAGTCGCGAGCTGGCCCGCGTAGTCGCCAGTTGGCGCCACCAGAACTGGCAACGCCCACTGAGAGATCGCGACTGGTTTATACCGGAGAAGGTAATTAGCAAAAGATTGATTTTTTATTTCTCCAATATTCTAGATATAAGACATTTTCAGAAACACAACGTGATGAGCTTCATTTTATTCCGGAAAGCCATTTTATGGTGGATATGAAACCGTACATAACACAATTGTAAATCAAACTGCAGCTTTTATATTTTAAATGCAATCAGGATTATTGAAATGTATTACATTTTTACAACGAAATCTAGTGTGTGTTTGTGTGTGTGTGTGTGTGTGTGTGTTGTTATTGTTGTGTGTGTATGTGTGTTGTGTGTGTGTGTGTGTGTGTGTGTGTG
>JAODUO010001822.1:27500-37500 GCA_025642075.2 Ridgeia piscesae
TCAATTATGTGGTGCTATGAAAATCCTGTAAGGAAAACTGTTTGAGTAGAACGAAACCATGTTTGTCACCCTCGCCGGCTTCAAACATCGACTGAGGACACAGTTCTTATGTATTTCATGTAAGTGGAGTTCGACATGAACACAATTTGTTTTACTAAATTATGTAATAATATTATATATATATTAGTTTTATTATTGCGAACCTTTTTCTTCAAATATATACATATATTCATTCATGATTCGGTCCCAACGACTCTAGCGAGTTATGTATTCTTTCGCATAAAGGCGTAGCTGTCACAGCAGAAACCTCAGTTTTTTTTATATATATATATATATATATATATATATATATATATATATATAAAATTTATACTTATGTAGCCTGATTTTTTAAATTGGAACATGTTCATACTCCTTATGCATATTGTGAAGGCAATTGACACTTTCAAAAGTTTATACCTTATTCAGGACAATTACTAGTAATAATAATAATAATACATTATATTACATATATATATATATAATATATATATATATATATATATAAATTATTATATATATATATATATTATATATATTATTATATATAAATATATTATATTATAATATATATATATATATATATATATATATATATATATATATATATATATATATATATATATATATATATATATATATATCCGAAAGAACATTCGTTTGCAGCATTATTATAATTATAAATACTTACATAAAATACTATAAACAAATACAGATCAATTCATAATTGAAAGTTTCTAAATCTTAATTATGATTACGAACTCCTAATATCTATTAGTAACTTCATCTATGTAAGCCGCTGTTATGAGAGCCCACGTCAACTGGGGTGTAACTGTAATCGTAATAATTATTATCGCATTGAATATCGCATATGGTTTTCGATATTTCCTTTTTCACATTTGGATAATACTGGCTCGTTGTGTTTGTGAAATTCGTCATAACTACCTTTCTCACGTCCGCACGCAACTTTCGGGATGTGTTTCATCGTGTTTGTTTATTTCTGTAGATGCGCCAACATTTCAGATACTCATTCGCACTATCTCTTGTGATAAGCACAAGCTCTGCTGTCCTATTGTCTGTTAACATTTAATGACATTATTTATGGACGTATTTATGCCAATATGTATGATAACAAATGCATGGACGAAATACATTCTACTTATTTATAAATAAACAACGTCAAAGAAACGTCTTGTTGGTAGACTATAACAGTTTAACTACAAACCTCCCCAGTTTGGAAAAGCTTTCTTTGATATAGTAGAATTGTTTTTCTTATGACTTTGACTTGATGTTAAACCTTTTTGCTTTATATTCCCAGGGATCTGATACGCACGAGGTCGTACCTAACTGAACTTGGGAGCACGTCACCAGGACCACATGTGGGTCAACTGCGATCTTCAAGTTTGACCGAAATCCCAACAACAAGAAATTATTCCGACATTCAAATGAGGAATTATGGATCAGATATTAATTTGCCACTTCCGAAACCCGCAATGATGAAACCCGGAATGTCACCACGTCAAGTCTACATGGAATACAAGAAGATACGGTATGATTGCTGACCGACCGACCGACCGACCGACCGACCGACCGACCGACCGACCGACCGACCGACCGACCGACCGACCGACCGACCGACCGACCGACCGACCGACCGACCGACCGACCGACCGACCGACCGACCGACCGACCGACCGACCGACCGACCGACCGACCGACCGACCGACCGACCGACCGACCGACCGACCGACCGACCGACCGACCGACCGACCGACCGACCGACCGACCGACCGACCGACCGACCGACCGACCGACCGACCGACCGACCGACCGACCGACCGACCGACCGACCGACCGACCGACCGACCGACCGACCGACCGACCGACCGACCGACCGACCGACCGACCGACCGACCGACCGACCGACCGACCGACCGACCGACCGACCGACCGACCGACCGACCGACCGACCGACCGACCGACCGACCGACCGACCGACCGACCGACCGACCGACCGACCGACCGACCGACCGACCGACCGACCGACCGACCGACCGACCGACCGACCGACCGACCGACCGACCGACCGACCGACCGACCGACCGACCGACCGACCGACCGACCGACCGACCGACCGACCGACCGACCGACCGACCGACCACAATTATTTCTGGTTCTACGTACTGGGTGTGGCTCGTTGATGCAAAGATTATATTTTCTTCGAGTTAATGATATAACCAAAGGTTTCACATGAATTCGAGAATATGTCCATGTTATTCTACACTAGTTGAACAGACCCGCTGTTGAGAGCGTACTTACCAGGAAGATGAAATCTCAGATGTCACCCTGCTTTCTCTTCGTTTGAACTCTTCTCAAGATGAATGCCCCTCCGTCAGTGCGTAGTTGGTTTATACCACCAGCATGCCCTCTGAAGGCTTCGGACAGCATGACGCTGAACGAAACAATACCGTTGCTAACAGCAACATTTGCCAAGGAAGGCAGCGGGAGAATCGTTTCGTGCAAATCCTGATGAAACTGCTGCTTGACCATTCCAACGCATTTGTCAACATTAGGTGAGATCGCCGCAGTATGAGTAGAGATCGCGGTTCTGCTCCTGGTATTTTTCTGGAGCTATCAATTGGCAACTATCATGTTAATTATGCTCGGCCACCGGCCGACCGGCCACTGCAAAACTTACTTAAAATACGGTTTAGGAGTACGCGAGAAGGGTCTTTCCTGCAATAGACTACGGGGAGATCCAACGTTGGTTGTAGCATGCCTGATGGCTGACCCTTTAGTTGTGCAAGTGCCAACAGAGGCGCCACTTCTGCAGACCACATGACATAGCAAACTGCAGTGAACGTTTCGACAAGACATGAACCAGAGGTTTATACACCTACGCAACGGAAGCGTCTGTTCCAGGGGTATTTGTCTATTGAGAGTAGACTGATTGCTTTCCGTACCCCAGCGACAGTAAATGGATCTACTAACGAATGTTTATGCTCATGTGTGGCATAGCAGTAGGTATTTCTTGTTCCATTCAATATGTGGAGGATATTATATATGGTAAAAAATTAAACGTATTATATAAAACATATTTGTTTCAGTATTATAGCCTGAGTAACGAATATAGAAATAAAAAAGATCCATATTCGGGAGGGGGACAAGCTCCCAAGGACGCCCATGGCTATTGATAATGGTTGCTTGCCATCTGCAGATAGCGCCATATTACCAAAACAATTCAAAGAATAACATCACTGTTGCAATGGATGAATGCACGAATATTACATAATTGTGTTGATTTCAGCAAGCAGCGCCGAGCACTAAAAAGGTCACAGCAAAATTTTTGTGGCGAGTGCCTGGCTAGCACTATACTCACAATCTTCAGTGTAGTATTCATGGTACGTAGGTCCAAGTCATCACCAGTTCATCATCACACGCACACGCACACGCGCACGCGCACACGCACACGCACACGCACACGCACACGCACACGCACACGCACACCACAGCACACGCACACGCACACGCACACGCACACGCACACGCACACGCACACGCACACGCACACGCACACGCACACGCACACGCACACGCACACGCACACGCACACGCACACGCACACGCACACGCACACGCACACGCACACGCACACGCACACGCACACGCACACGCACACGCACACGCACACATATATACATATACATATACATATACATATACATATACATATACATATACATATACATATACATATACATATACATATACATATACATATACATATACATATACATACAGATACACATTCCCATACATACATACATACATACATACATACATACATACATACATACATACATACATACATACATACATACATACATACATACATACATACATACATACATACATACATACATACATACATACACACACACATACATATACATACATACATACATACATACATACATACATACATACATACACACACATACATACATACATACATACATACATACATACATACATACATACATACATACATACATACATCCATACATACATACATACATACATACATACATACATACATACATACATACATACATACATACATACATACATACATACATACATACATACATACATACATACATACATATATACATAATATACGTACATATACATCATATATGTTTTGTTATTACTGTTTCTTTTTTACTAATGCGTTAGTTTTGTTGTTGTTTTATCAAGCTGGCAGCGATAGTTTTGGCTCTTACTTCGTACTACTATTACGTGAAGGGAGTGCAGCTGGCCGGAACCGGAGATGTACAGTTCCTTCTGAAGGCCTTCCAAGACGAGAATGCCTACACCATCAACCACATTAGCAGTTTCTTGTACCGATGGCTCCTGTACTCGATGCTTCTAGTTTTTTTATTCACGATTATAAGTGCAATCGGCTGGTCCGCCGCTTATAGTCACTCGGAGACTATGGTCATAACGGTATGTTGTTGTAACGGTGAGGACACTAACACTAACGGTGATGACACTAACGTTACGACAAGATTCATAGTCCATTCTGTCAACTACACAAAATGTGGGGGCGAAAATCGAAACTTAAACCGAGTTTGTTAACATTATGTTCTCCTATGTGTCATCATCATCATCATCATCATCATCATCATCATCATCATCATCATCATCATCATCATCATCATCATCATCATCATCATCATCATCGTCATCATTATCATTGTGCAGTGTCCCGTGGTTGGGCGAAGGCCTCAGCATGCTGCTTCCACACATGCCTATCTTGCGCTATCTCTGCCAGATGGCAACCGTCCTTAGTCATCTAGTTCGTCTCTCCAAAGTCTCGCCGGTCTTCCTCTAGGTGTTTTCCTTTCGTACGGTTTCCAGGTGGTGATACGCAGTGTCCATCGGTTATCTCGTATCCTGCTGACGTGCCCTGTCCAGGTCCACTTCCGTCTTCTGATTTGTTCAATCACGTCTGTGACCTTTGTTTTTTCTCTTACCCAGATGTTTGTTTTTGTCCCGGTATGTGATATTTAACATACTCCTTTCCATCTTTGTTTTGCGGCTGCTAGCTTGTTCTTTGCATGAGTGTGCGTGCCCATGTTTCCGCTCTGTATGTCATAGACGAAAGTACACATAAGTTGTAGACTTGTCTCTTCAAGCATATTCCCATGTTTCCTTTGAAGGTTTCGCGGTTCTTGGCGAATGCTGTCCATCTGGCCGTGATTCTTCTTTGAATCTCCTTGTCTTAGTTTTTGGCTCTGGTGCTGTAGGTAGATGCAGCTTTCAGCGTTCTCGATCTGGGTGTTGTTGACATATAAAGGTGTGTCGTTTTCCATAATCACCTTTATCTTCGACTTGTTCGTCTTCAGACGGTGATTTTCACTGTCATCAGCTAATTCCTGTAGCATTTGTTGTAGCTCATGTGGTGTATTAGCGCATATGAGTATGTCGTCGGCGAAGCGAATATAATTAAGGTTTTCTCCATCTATCTTCAAGCCTCTGGTTTTGATCTTGTTGCTCTCTTTGTGTAAGTGGATTGTCATCGAGCTGTTGGTGTAGATTTCCTTCAGGAGTTCGATGTACACATCTTCTATCCCGTGTTCTCGAAGCGATTTCAGTACTGCTTGAGTTTTCACTGAGTCGAAGGCTTTCTCGTAGTCGACGAATGCGATGCAGAGTGGGATATTATATTCTATGCACCTCTCCTTCGGTTGGTTTACGACGTGGAAGTGGTCTGTCATTGAGTATCCGCTTCTGAGTCCAGTACACTTTCGTTGCTGGTTTTTGTCGCGTGTCTTCTCCTGCCTTTTCGTTAGTACATTCGTGAGTACTTTATAGACGTTTGATATTAGACATATCGGTATGTAATTTTTGAGGTCTTTCTATTTCCCTTTTTTAAGATTATCATCATGTTAGCGTTCTTCCACACTGTGGATATTCGTCTTTCTAATAAGCATTTAGTGTACAGCTTACCAAGTGTCTTCGAGATGGTATCTTCTCCTGCTTTCAATGTCTCGATGTTTCTATGATCGTTGCTTGTTGCTGTCTCATTCTTCAAATCTCGTCATGCTGCTTCCACCCCCGTGATGTCATCTGTGGTACCACTTTTGGGTCAGTGTGGATAATGGTACTCTGTTCACTGTCGTATAGTCGGTGTAGAATTCCTGCATTCGTTTTATGATCTTATCTTGATCATGTATTTCTCTACCCAGCTTGTCCGTGAATGTGATCAGTGTGTCTTGGCCTAGCTTCTGCGTTCTTCGGACTTTCTTCAGGCTCTTTGATGTCATGGTCGTTTCTCGTATGATTTCTTGGTTGTATTTTCTGATGTCCTCTCTTGCTTTCTTGTTGATTGTCTTGCATATTTCTGCGTACTCTGTTCATTCGTTGTTTATTGTCGCCGTTTTCCGCCATTTCTCGTCGTTTCGTCATCAAGGCTCGTGTTTTTGATGGTATCGTCGATTTCTGTGGCTTGTTAATTGCCTTTGCTACTCGTGATGTGCTTTGCTGGATCGTGCCTGTGATGGTTTTGCTCATGATGTAAATGTCGTCTAGTTCTTGTAGTGTATCGAATCGGTTTCTCATTTCGAGTTGGAATATTCTTGGTGGCCTCTTGATCATCAATTGTTTTTTACTTTGCACATCTACGTCCAATTTTATGTTGCTCATAACCAGTCTGTGGTCACTTCCAATGTTGACTTGGTTGATGGCTATTACGCCTGTGACGATGTCTGGGCTGTTTGTTAGGATGTAGTCAATTTCTGTGTAGAAGTATTACATGATCAGTGACTACGACCCATACAAGGATATATGCTGTCTAGACTTGTAAATAAGTAGTTTTATGTAGATGCATGTACACATCGTTTGTTTAAAATAAACTACGAACATAATACCTAGAAACTGGACAATTATGCTATTTAGTTTGCGTGCCATACTATTCATTCAGTTTATGAAATTTAAGAATTCAAGTTTATGAAATCATTTTGTTGAATGTTCACGCTATAATCATGTGGGCCCTATATGTGTATACTTATAACAAGTCGTTCTTGTTTATTTTAACTTTCATTGAATTATTATTACAAGAATATAACATATGAAATGTTTTAAAAGTAAACGTATAAAAAGTAATTGTATAAATATTATCCGTTAATAAGGTCAAATAATAATTTACCAAGTCTTGCATTTGGATATGCGAGAATATATATATATATATATATATATATATATATATATATTATAAATATATATATATTATATATATTATATATTTTGTTACGTATATATAATATATATTATATATATTATGTAATTAGTATACTAAATATATGTATATTATATATACTTTATATATATATATATTTGTATATATATATATATATATATATATATATATATATATATATATATATATATATATATATATATGTGACGTGTCCTAACGAAATGAGTCGTATGTCAAAAAAAAACGGTGTAAATATTATGGACATATCTCACACACAGCCAAAGTTATTGGACGCTGAACATGCCTAGGGTAGAAAGTTTCAAACGGAGAAAAACGCATTTGAAGTTCGCGGTCACATAAGCACACAGTCGAGTACATTGTCGATCCAAAATCGGCCGTTTTGCTTCTATTACTCCATTTGATGCAATCGAAATAAACTCCCAAGGCATGTTCGCTGTCGAAGATATATCATGCTAACTGTTTACTGAAATTATTACAACATAATCCGAGTATTTAGCAATGTTTTGTAGCAGCGACCCGATCAATTCCACGTTGTTTACGGCTAGCGAGAGCGCACTGCGCCTGCGCGCACAGCTCTAAGCCAATCAGGGGCACGCTGTCAGCTCCTCGCGGCGTCTAGTGACGTTTGTTCACAGATAGGCCTCTCGCATTAAATGCTGCTATTGGCTTACAATGACGTCAGTGGGAATTTCTACTACAAGAATCCGAAAGAGGGCGTCCAGGGCTTTCCTGTAGTACCAAATAAGTCCGCCATGCGTTGAGGGAAACCCCAAAGAATGCGACTTGAACTAGTGCGATTTATCGGTTCTGTTTTACGAAATTCATGCGTGAAATGTTACGTAATGTGTCTAAAAAGGCTATAAAATGTACTAAATAATAATGTAAACGAGAAATAAGCATTGCCAATTGACGAAAAAGATGCAAAAGTAGACTTTGGTGACAAAAAGTCAAAATCGTCGAAATTCATCGTTACATGTTTATGCGGTGTTTTCTCGAAATCAAGTTCGCTGACATACGACTCATTTCGTTAGAACACGTATATATGTGTGTGTGTGTGTGTGTGTGTGTGTGTGTGTGTGTGTGTGTGTGTGTGTGTGTGTGTGTGTGTGTGTGTGTGTGTGTGTGTGTGTGTGTGTGTGTGTGTGTGTGTGTGTGTGTGTGTGTGTGTGTGTGTGTGTGTGTGTGTGTGTGTGTGTGTGTGTGTGTGTGTGTGTGTTTGTGTGTGTGTGTGTGTGATAAAAAGTTCACACATGCGATGTGACACAACAAAGTTGGTATTAATTTGCAAAAATTATGTTATTCCAGTGAAAAAATGGATAAATGAAACCTCAATAAAAATATTCGGTAGACTTTAATTGTTTGTTAAAATAAATTATTTGAAAAGTCACGTTTTGAAATAATACGTAACACACCTGGGCTGTATTAAAAATCAATGTATTGTATTTGTATTGGTAATTTGTAATTTGTAATGTGCATTTCTATCAAAATCAAAAATATGGGACATAACCTGGACAGTTTTTTAGCGCCGGTGCAGAATAGTCCTTTGCAAATGTATACCTGATTGGCTGTGACAATTTAGATAAGTGAAATGTAAAAACATATTGTGTATCTGTAAAAGAAACTAACGTCTGTTGCAGTGTTTATTCATGGTGCTGATACTGCATATCATCAGTTCTTACGTCTTAAGTGTTTACATCTGTACGCCTGTACGTATTCTTCTGATCAATTCAATATGATCGAATAAGTCAGATGTCCTAGACACTCGCAGATTTATCAAACTGAATGTGAACAAGTATTGCATCGCGATATGTTGCATTTAGGTTGTACTGCCACATATTATTATGAAGCACGTTTCTTCTTACAATCAGTGTGGTGACGTGATATGATACTACAGTGCTTTAATATTTGTATTATAACGATAGTAAATGTAACAGTGAAATTATAATTTATCCAAGCGGTTCTGAACCTTTTTGGCTGCGATCAAATATTCTGTTTTGGTACATGTTTGCGCCCCATGCCTCCAAACAGATATCTTGATAAATTAAATAATAACACATCCATACAATGCAAGGCCATGCTCATTGCATATGATCCTCAACTACTACATTATCACGTATGTCATGAACACCGTCTACCGTATTTTTGACATATCTGCAATATTGCAAGTTATAACAAAAATAGTAGACGGAGTCTTGAAAATCGTAAGAGTTCTAATGTGGAATATTGCGCTAATGTACTTGACATACTTCGTATGAATCTAACACGCACGAATCGTTTAGCAGTGCGCTCACACAGAATATGAATCGTTCACCGCAGGTGCTTGCGATGAGATATTCAGTATATTACAATGACACAGCAGTTCCAATTCATAATGGAAGAACAACATGAAGATTCACTGGATACATTTAGCTGCCCACTCAAAAATATCTTGATGTTATACACGGAACTTGTTTGATATTTGTATAGAAACATACATTTAAAGTAAAAAAAAACAACGAACTGCATGTTCGTTTACTTGTCTCCGCTCACAACAATTTCTCCATGTCCTTATCCCATTGCCACCTGTCTTCTTTGTTTCTGCTGCCTTCACTCTTTCTTAGCATTATTAGTCCGGCTAGGCGGCTTCTAGACAGCGCATATGGAGACACTCCGTCAAAACCGCAAATCCATTATCCT
>JAODUO010001822.1:42500-47500 GCA_025642075.2 Ridgeia piscesae
TAGCCTTGAACAGCTTTATGGAATACCTATATAAAAAAAAGGGTAAAATTTACATATATATGTTTATCTTAATAATATATACAGTATATATTTTAAAATATTATATGTATGTATATATATATATATATATATATATATATATATAATAATATATATATATATATATATATATATATATATATATACTATAAGAACTGTATATGTATTTAATCAGGGTTGCGGTCACTTGGCCGTTTATTTCAGCAGAAAATATGAAGACGACATTTTGAGGGTAATAATTATCATCGTCGTCATGATGGTAATTATACAATCGCAATTTATATATATATATATATATATAAATATATATATATATATATATATATATATATATATATATATATATATATATATATATATATATATATAAACGTGTCGCCTTCCGTGGGAATACACTGTCATCAAACATCAAGAGAACATTGCTTATTGTATGTCGTGTAAAATAGATACGTCCTTAGAAGTTGTATATACAACGTTACATTTTCGCATAAAAGGGGTTCATCGCGAATCTACGCGTTGTTGCTACATGTCCAACATTTCTTTCTAGCTCGGAATAATCGGCAATGCTTTGCCTATTATACTCGTTTACAGCAATCACACATATTGTCAACATCACACTTTTCAGTTAAAATTGTGTGAATATCTAGCAATAGTAATGTGATTGACAGTCATAACTGGTATCAGTTGTTTACAGAAAAGGCACAGATTGACGTACATAGGAACAGTAATGTTGATTGTGACGTAGACAAATCGTGTTGTGGCGGAGCCGTTAATTAGGGGAAGATGGGTAGCAACGAACACGGGGAAACTAAAGCTACCCTATTGTCTAGTTCAGCGTTCCGCACACATTTTAGGCGTGGGCCAAATTGTATCAAATGTGCTGTCTGTAGGCCAAATCGTTTAATCAGGTAAAATATAAAACTTACACTATTTAAATGCCACATAAACACACAGAATAATGATGTTGTCTAGTCTAAAACAAATTAGATTCATTCCATTAGATATAAACGCGGTTCAAACGCTACCAAAACGTGCCGACCATTCCTGCTTCGTCTCAAGCAACAAACAAGGCTGTGAATCAGCATTGTATCTCTCGTGTAAGCGCAAGATCGTCGTTCATTCTGAAACACTCTTCATTCAAAATCTTAAATGATTTTACAGTATGACATTCTCTTATAGTGCACCTAGGTCATCTCCAATTTATTGCAACGTTGTATTTAAAAAAAGTAAAAAGATAAGTAAAAAAGAAGAGTTTAGAGGAAATTGCTCCTTCAGGACCTAAACTGCCAAGCGCCTTGTCAAAGACCGTTATTCGCCCAGCCTTCGTCTCAAACGTATCTATTGAACAAGAAATGAACAAAAGGCGTATTTTTCAGGGCGATAGCTTATTAAAAAAAATCCATTGGTTCTTACATGTCCGACCACTTCCCGAATACTCATCATCAGTATGGGACCCCCACACCCTAGACCCTTATCAACCAAATCGAAATGGTCCAAAGACGCGCAGCCCGTTTTTGTCTTAACCACTATACATATAGAGAAGCGGGCTGTGTGTCAGAAATGCTAAACCAGTTACACCTACAACAACTAATAACCAGACGAACAAACAGACGCCTCACCATACTCCACAAAGCCATCTATGGACACCTGTCCCTGCCTGTCAATAACCTCCTCCAGCCTGTACAATGCCCATCAAGACATTTAAACAATAAACCATTCAACACTATCCACGCCAGTATGAACTGCTATAAATATTCATATTTCCATGGAACAATAAGATATTGGAATTCCCTACCAGATGCAATAGTAAACATTCCTAAAACACCACATATTAAACAAGCTTTAATACATGACTAACAACCCAACAGCACGCGCACCCAACCCTGACCGTTTGACTCCACCAGGAGAGTTGGCCAGTATACCGACAAGACAAGACATGTGAATAGTCGGCTTTTATATTAAGTAACTTTCAACTGAACTACTGGCAAATTACATGGATAAAACACGGAGTTTACATCTCACAAGATGCTCTCCACGACACGGCTAGCGACAATAGCGTATTATTTGACAGAATATGACCTCGCTTTCTCTTGTTATTGATAATTTACAATTGTTCGTTCGGGATTAGCGAGCTAGTTGGAAACCGGCAGCCGGCCAAATTTGGCCTGCGGGCCAGAGTTTGCGGAACGTTGGATTAGTAGGAAAATCTTGTTATTGCATAACATAGTTTGTATATGCGCCAGCCGCTAATAGTACCAAAGTGATCTCGTTTGGTGCAGACGTTTCAATAAAATATCCATGAAAGCTAGTTTCACTGTCACAACATGTTGAAAAAAGTTACTTACTTAATCACTAGTATGCCAAAAAGGTACAGCAGACATAACAATGTAAAAACTGTTAACATTACCTCAAATATTACTTATTTACACATAATTTATGTTTTATCCACCATTACAAGCAACGTTTTATTAAGGGTTCTGAATAATGTTGTAATTTCTTTAAATTGTAAATAATCTATACATACATCAATGATTTATTGATCACATGATAATCACAGAATTCATGACATTACTGGGATGTCTCCCGTGATAGCGTCATATAATTATCTTAATAGGAATTTTCCTGACCAAAAAATGAATGTTATATAATTATTTATATAGTGTTTGCGATGATCAAAATAAATATTGTTTGACAGTCTGTCGTGTCTGCGTGCCTGCGTGTCTGCGTGTCTGCGTGTCTGCGTGTCTGCGTGTCTGCGTGTCTGCGTGTCTGCGTGTCTGCGTGTCTGCGTGTCTGCGTGTCTGCTGTCTCTGTCTGCGTGTCTGCTTTGTCTGCGTGTCTGCGTGTCTGCGTGTCTGCGTGTCTGCGTTCTGTCTCTCTGTCTGCTGTCTGTCTGCCTGTCTGTCTGTCTGTCTGTCTGTCTGTCTGTCTGTCTGTCTGTCTGCGTGTCTGTCTGTCTGTCTGTCTGTCTGTCTGTCTGTCTGTCTGTCTGTCTGTCTTGTCTGTCTGTCTGTCTGTCTGTCTGTCTGACTGTCTGACTGTCAGTCTGTATGTCTATCCTGATTCACATAAATGGTAAAAACAAGGGCTTCATTGCATTTTTATGTTTGTGCAGATCTCCAGTATTTTGATGCTGGTCTATCGCCTATTCACTATGGAGAAACAGGAAAAGGTGCAAAAGGCTCTACGTCACCTAGATGCAGCGATGGATAGACTCCCGAAGCTAGAACAAGTGCCAAACCGACAACCAAAGCTAGTGGTGAAGAAACGTAGAGTATTTGGACGATTTAATTTTTTTAAGAAGTTCATGTCTAATGCTGAAATTATAATAAGTTAGTGCTGCCCTCGGCGGTACATGGTGCAGTTCTTGTATAAAACAATGTTACTGGCATAATGTCAGTTTGATGTGAATGTAGAAAGCGATCGGATGCGATTTTATGCTGGCGAAACAGGATGTTGTGGCAATTTAATACATGTGACTAATTAATAATATGTTATGCGTGTATTTGTGACTGCTGTAGCATCAGCATTCCCGTATATATATATATATATATATATATATATATATATTATATATATGTGTCTGTGTTTGTTTGTTTGTATGTGAGTATGTATGTATGTATGTATGTATGTATGTATGTATGTATGTATGTATGTATGTACGTACGTACGTATGTATGTATGTATGTATGTATGTATGTATGTATGTATGTATGTACGTACGTATGTATGTATGTATGTATGTATGTATGTGTATTTGTGTGTGATTAGAGAAAGAGCGAAAACGTGCGTCTGTGTGTGTGTGTGCATGCCTGCGAGCGTGCGTGCGTGCGTGCGTGCGCGCATGCGTGCATATGTATGTGTATATGTTTGTTTATGTTAGTATGAGAGAGAGAGGAGGGAGAAAGAGAGAGGGGGAGAGAGCGGTTGTGCGTGTGTTTGAGGCACTTTTATTTCAAAATGTTCACTAATGTAATCAATATAAAGCTCGCCAAAGAAACAACGTGATGTGCCCGGAATTGTTTTGCAATTTGGTCGTCGTACAACAGAAACAATGCAACGAAAGAAGATTAAACAGTTTCATCTTAACAGCGCTTGTCGCAAATAAGCGTAGGACTAAAAATAGATTGCGCGGCGGCCATCTTAGAGTTGGACAAATTACCGATCGGATAACGTGAACAACTTGCGAATGTTACATCGTATTGATGATCGGCTGCTTTGCGTATGAAACACGACAACAAAACACTGTTATTACGGGGAATGTCACCGCGAACATGAAAGGGTTGACATTCATGCCGTTTCCAATACCTCACATTGACCGCTCAATGTCATTGGTTTTTAGAGGTTTCTTCTCTAGAATTAGTGAGTCCACTACAGGTTACACATTTATGGTATATTTTACTTCCCGTTGGATAGACACCAGATAGAAGGATCACCGGGATTTAAACACGAAAGCGCCATTTTGAAAATTGATAGCTCATTCCCCCGATGGCACAAATTGCGTTCTGCTTCGCGCTCAGATCTCGGTCAAACTCGGACGTCTCGTCGTTTTAACGCCAGTTTTTCAAAGAAAAACGACCGCACGAAAGAATAAAGTGTTATAGAAACATTTGCTCTAGCACATGCTACGTCGTAGTAGTAATATAAAATATTGAAACGTTACTGAAACGTTATCATATCTAGCAGAAAGCAATGCTCGACGCAGGTCTCGCGCTTAATTTGAATTGTGACGTAAGCAAACTGCGACGTCATCAGATATCAGTCTACACGAGGCAGAACTTTTATCTCCTAGTGATGTTTCTTTTTCTGTCACTATAAGCGATTTTATACGCAAAACGCATCGAAACTAGTTTTGCGAGTTTGTACGCAAAACAAATTGGTGCCGTCCGTCTGAGTGTGCCGTCAATATACAACATGGCGCCGGTCCGAAGAAAACCAGCTCTGCTCCATGATCCACTAGT
>JAODUO010001822.1:62500-92500 GCA_025642075.2 Ridgeia piscesae
ATACACAATCAATCTTTTACAAGCAATTGTTTTGACATACATAATAAGTCACTAGTGTCCGATATTTAAAAATTGACAGATTAATAAATTTCTAAATAACCGACAACGTTTTTTTATCCCCCAAAACATTATGTACCCAAATGTGGATCTCACCTTTAAGAATTTGCAGTTTTGCTTTGCAAATGACAAACAGGCACACATTTGTTTTAGTTGGGGGTCAGAATAGTCTCGTGACAGCAGGTAGTAATATCACTGATCCCGTGATTAAAATTAATAGTTACATGAGTGAAAAACATTTAGAACCTTACATTGGCCCATAGCCTGCATTGTTACCTGCAAGGGTTGTAAACATCATGATCAAAGTACAACAGAGGACTGCTGTTACTAATTGCAGTTAACAGCCTAGTGCAAATTAGGCAATAAGATCACAATCTTAGTAGTGTCCTGTGTTTCCTAGCAAGAGTGAAAAGACTATCCATACCCAATACAAACATCACTGCCTGGATGAAGCCCCATCATCTCTCTAGTGCACTTGCATTTCTTACCAGTTCACAGTCATAATTTTATGTTAGGGCATGATGAAAAGACAAACCACTGCAACAGAGGTCAGCTTTAAATGTTGCTAACTTTGAGTGTTTAAATAAATCTTCAAATTTGTTGGTACTAATGGCTGTTGGAGAATGATTATCGACCAACATGACTAGTATATTGAATCGGAAATGAATAGTGTTACTGTGTATAACGAAATAAGACTATAAAATAAGAATATAAAGTAGGAAAATTTTATTTTAATAAGGCATGTATTCTGCTTTCAATAGTACCGCAGACATCAGCATTGTTCAGTTAGTGCAGTTAGTGTTTGATAACTGGAAGGTGTCCATAATCACTTCCCAAAAGTATTTATTAGGAAAATGGCCAAGAAGTTTATTTAGAAAACCTTATACAATGCAATAAAAAAAACCTTATATATCTCGGAAAAGACTCAGTTGGGTAAAACCCCACCCACAAATGAAACTTATGTATAAACCCCAATGTAAAAAATATTCTTAAATTAAAAACAAAATATTAGTATTTAGAATAAAGCTGACATTTGTATTTTTGGAAAATACAAGTATGACTTTGATTATGGCCAAATAGGTGTCTCTGATTGGAACAAGGAGGACATTGATTGCACCTAACTAACTTAAACATTTTATTTCCTTATATGTGCAAGTGGGCTTGTATAATTGGTTTACTATGTAATTTATGTGAGCTGCTTATGTAGGAGTGGGTTTTGTTTGTTTGTAATGATGTCTGAATGACTCAGAACACATACATATTAATTAAAATATGCCAGGAAGGTTAGTCATATAATGGAATCCGCACAAAATGCACCATTGAAAAGGTAATGTTCTATTTATTGCAGGAATGTTCCCTGGTTGAAACACAACACCCTGCTCAGCCCACTGTCCACTGGTCTCATTGAGACAGAGTTGACTAGTGACCCTGGCTAGCAGTAGCAGACAAGCCAGCAAGCAGATACCCAATACACAAAACTGATATGGGGGTCATTTCAAGGGATCTTCTCAAAAACCAAATCACCAGTATTACTTTGTGTTTTGGGGGCCCTTAGAATGATGCAATAAAATACAGATTTCTTGTGTACAGTAGCACCACCACATGCAACAGCCATGCAAAAGTAGATTTGTTTAACAATTGTGGAAAAATAGTCTGGGGGACCCTATGGGGCCTGTGGAATAATTCAATCAAATTTAGATTTCTCGTGCATAGTACGTTACAATATCCACAGATGCATCTACACAAAATTAGATCCTGAACACTTTCCGAAATGCCAATTATAAGTTGATTTATTCTGTGGTTTTTTTATGACATAGGTACTGCAATGAGAAAACAAAAGATGACAAAACATTGTTATTTATATGTATATCACAGAAGATACATACCATCTTACATATGTATCATTCTTTCAGATGAAGGATTCACAAATACCAAGCACACCTTTCAAAGGATCCTGTGCACCAGATGACATTGTCCCTCATGGCAGTATGGATGTCACATTGCAAAGCCTTTAACTTGTAGTGTCAAACTCAAACAGAGCCAGTGATCATGTCGCCAATGCGATACTTTATCAATGCAGCAATTAATACAGATGATATTGTTGTTCCATTGAATATTCATCATGACCATGGGTATGCAAAGTTGTCGTCGCAGTCCTGCATGCCTTCTTCAACTGACCATGGCAGTCCAGTCAATGTGGATGACACTTCGGATGTCCCAGTCTCACTGTCTCCATCTTCAGATCATTCTGTCTGCAACAGTCAGAAGGAAAATTCTGAAGACAGTGATCCGGAATCTGTGGTAGCGGATGACAGCGATATCACTGATGATGACTCAAGCAGTTCTGACACTAATGAGAAACAGAGAAAATGTTGTTTACACACAAAAAAACTAATTTCCCTTTTCTGCACCTGCAAAAAAACCAGGCTAGTATACTATGCCTGCTGCCTGTTGGAAGCATCCCATTGAACATGTGCAGTGATGATATGCAGCTAACCGATACATTCTGACATTTGATTTATAGTAAACAATCATTATCTTATAATGATTATTAGTAATTGGCAAAACTGTGTAATTCATCAATATCACATCATGAAGTCAGCGCATTGGTTGATTTGTTTGTGAAATACTTTAATAAAATTATCACAGCATTTCACAAACAAATAATTTTTATGTAAAATTGTTACAGCATTTTGCAAACACATGAATTTATGATTGTCATGATGTGGTCTTGATAACATATACACCCGCACATATCCAATATACTGTATACAATACATTAAAACTCCAATTCAATATTCTCATGTGAATTGCACAATGTCCTTATTACACATCTATTTATTATTCAGACTATATTATAAATTGCATGGCAGCACGCATATCTAAATAACATTATTTACATAAATTAAACAAATTGTATTAACATTTTAAAATGGAAATTAAATAATTATATTAAAAGGATGCACACATCATGTAACATCCTGTCAAAAATAAAATAAGTTTGTAACAAAGATTTACGTTACGAATTCGAAGATAGAATGAATTTTTTATTTAATATGTGTCATTGTGTGGCCATACAAGTATAATTGCTCTGTTTAGGTTTGAATTGCAAAATAATTTTTCGATACCTGTTGAACTACATATTACTTACCTACTACCTACTTTGGTCGCACGAACGAGTCTGCACGCAAATCGCACATAGACAACAGACCGATATTCCCCACATTGTGTCATTGACAGATGTCTTGGTCAGTCATAGCTCATGCAGGCATCTGTCAGCACGGTCGGGCAACCCAGCTTTCTCCAGACAACATACAAATTCGATGTGCGTCGACATTGGGACGCAGTATCCACACAAACACCATGCCACATTCACATTGTTCCCAAAATCAAACATCCTCGATTCCATAAAAATTGCGATCTTTTCTCGCCGTCTCGCCGACTCTCGGCGGGGTTTAAAGCTGCTCCCTCCACTCATTCGCGTAAAAATCGTTTGCTCCTAGTGATTTTTAGTAATTTCACAAACAGCGGAGGTATCACATACTCCCTAATGATTGCTTAGTTGGTTTATGCATACATGTTACTTCTTTTTTCTGAAATTAATAAAATAAATAAGAACTATTTCGATTTTCGTTTCGAATGAATCCGGTCGAAACTCTGTACGAAACGTAACTATGGAAATGGAGATTTGAGCGGAATACGCTTTAGTCTTCACGCGAACGAGACTTGGGGGCGAGATTGACCTTCATCCTGTCGAGTTGTTTACGTTTAGGAACAGCGAGTTTAGGCACAAACATGATTTTTATATGCCACCAACACGGCAAATTAAGCAGACAAAGACAGCATCGACGCATGATTGGGAAAGAATATGGAACCAAGCAGTGAATAGCATGACTTCGGAACAGTGACAGTCACAGTGCCCTGGCTTTGCAAGCTACGGACACCGTGCCCGTGGGCCGGCGAACTGGCACTGACTACACAGTCAACATGCAGCGTTCGCACAGATGTTCTTCCAGATAGGTTAGTAATTACGAATTGCTCAGCTATAATCACGTATATATATATATTTATATATATATATATATATATATATATATATATATTTAGGCGTATGAGTATACGTCATTGATATTCCTGTTGTTTTTATTAAATTTATGTTATTGTTTACCTTCAACCTTAGCGCTTATTCAGCCAATGCCATGGTACGACAAAATACCAAGTCCAAGGTATGGCTATGCTACGAGTATGATTACGCCAGGCATAGACTATGGCCTATACTTAGATAACTACGACACGTCAGTGATTGATTATAATACTGTAACTATGTAATGTTTATGTCACATATGGTATGTAGCAGGTTTATAATATAAATGCATTATAAGTGATCCGTAACAGTTGCACTTAGGCCTTCGTTATACTTATTCATAATGACAATATTATAATATTATAGTTATAATAATAATTTAATATATTAAGCAATGATGATAATGTGATCGTTCATAACATTGCAATTTTTTCAAGTACATTAAAATTCAAATGTGTCACATTTTCAGAACTTGAGGTATCATCACCATAGGGCATGCGGAAAAGCTCATCACCTCAGGTAAATGAGTGTTGTAATATACATTAATTTACTCTCTCAACAAACCTTTTATAAAAATTGTACAGATGTATGTCATTTGTGAATCCAAGTGGCCTGGGGCCCTGTGGATGTGCTACATTGTAGGAATTTGGTATGCCTGCAAACTTTTTATAATAGGTCAATGCTAATGTGCTTCTATATTGTTTGAAATATGACCCAGTTTAAGTGATAATAATAAGTTGTGGCATTTTCCGATATCACCACTCCAGATGAGACAGTGGAAGCTGAAGCTATGCGGTATCAATAAAAATGTAGACTACACAATTTGGTTCAAAGGCCAGTAGAGGTTTTTGTGCCCTCAAGACGATTTCTGAATCTGACCCTCTATGTGATATTTTATTTGTCTGTATTAATGGGTGGGTGTACTTGTTAAATTGTATATAAGTAAAGACATCATAAAGTAAAAACTTTTTACCAAAACTATTTCATGAAATTGACTCAAAATAATGGCAAGCACAATATAAGTATAACTACAGGTACAATCACTGCACTTGATATAATGTATTTATTTCATCAGATAACAAGCAAAGCAGCATTAAAAAAATTGAAAACGTGTTAGGTAAATGTAAAAGAGTTACTTTTATAAATATTCATATCAGCATCCAGCTGAGATGGAGTAATCGTACTCGTGTACTCATACTCGAGTACGAGTACTTTTTGAGTACTCGTACTCGAGTACGAAGCAAAGTAATCGTCCTCGAGTAGATTACCAAAGTAATTGTACTCACGATTACTTCTCACGATTATATTTTTTTCATATGAACAGTTGCAAGCAAATATATTAGACAGATAAAAATGGCAATATTAGAAGTAATCTAATAAATGTAATAATAATCGAGGTATTCAAAATATTCAGTCAGATTTCTCTAATTAATACCTTCTCTTCCCAGAGAAGCCACATCACATACAAGTTAAATTGTGACAGTCCCTGGGAAGCACTGCAGGAGAAGAGATAAGCATCCCCTAACATCTTGCTTTGTAATTTTAGAAGCCAGGCCACAGCCCCACCTGCCTTGTTTGCTCTGTCAGTATGGTGTGAATGACTGGTCATATTTCCAACATCCAGAAGCCTGACTGGGTCTGGGCGGTTAGCTGCTAAATCCCTGTCTATTATGTTCAATTAAGTGCAAACTGTAAACCTGTCTAAATCCACCGACCGACCGACCGACCGACCGACAGACAGACAGACAGACAGACAGACCGGGCGGTTAGCTGCTAAATCCCTATCTATTATGTTCAATTAAGTGCAAACTGTAAACCTGTCTAAATCCACAACTATTGTGGGTTGTCCCATCCAGACATAGGGTCAAATACTTTGAAATGTATTTAAATACAAATATTCTTGAGGGATTAAAATACAATTACAAATACTTTTTAAATATAAATGTATTTAAATATGAATACATTGAAAAGTGTTTCAAATACTTTTTTTTACTTTTCATTTTGTATTACTATGTAGGTAAAAGAAAAGCAACACATATATTGAGACATCTAGTTTATAGGCATAATTAGTGTTTTGCTCATATAATGACATACAGACCAGTGATAGGGAGTATTGTTATTGCTAACTGCTTCAGAATGACAACTGATTGAAAGAGGTAAAGGCCAAAATATAGTGTTTGTATGTTAAGCCAGGAGGTCCATAATAAAATGCCTATGTTGCCCTCAGAAGAGACACTGCTAATCATTGCTAGGATGTTGTGAGGAAGGCTCAACTTCAAAGTGAGCCAGGAAACCAGAATAGCCTGATGCCAGATTGCAGCCTGACTAAAGAACAAAAGGGGATATTGACCTATGGTCACTGTTAGGTGCTAATCCATCCTCTGGCTCTGAGCAAACAAAAGTTGTGGTCACTGCAGGGCCAGGGGGAAGCCTGTTGTTAAGTGTCTTCATCAGTAATTAGCACTGTTGGGTGAAGTTGCAGTGCATTAAGGTAATCAGTTTGGCAGGCATTACATGTGACAGTGAAAAAGAAATGTTGATACTAACAATGTATTTGAAAAAATATTTGAAAAAGTCAAATACTTTAGGAAAGTATTTAAATACAAATACTTTTAATTCCTAAACATCAAATACAAATACTTAAAAAGTATTTAAATACTTTCAAATACAAATGTATTTGACCCTCATCTGATATACTACATATTTGAATTGGATACTCTTGAATATGCACCCCTGGTTTTGAAGTGTTGTTATTGTAATGTATTTGATCATGTGTATTTGAAATTCTTAAATGCCTCCTATTTGTATTTGATTCAGAAACCATAAATTAAATTATTAATCCAGCATTAAATGATTCATCGAATACCTGAGAAAGTCGTCTAATTATTAATAATAATAACACCTGGATAGTGGATAGCAGTAATTAGTTAGAACATTAGTGACACAACAACAGAACAAGAATGACACCTAGGGATTCCATGAAAGTCGCCTTTATATTAGAAACAGGATATTCATTAAAGTAATCATGAAAGTAATCATGATTACATTCTAATGTAATCGTACTTGAGTACATTGTAAAGTAATCGTACTCGTACTCGAGTACATTTGTTTTCTGAGTACTCGTACTCGTAATCATACTCATGCATGTTCAAAGTAATCGTACTCGTACTCGAGTACATTTGTATTGTACTCACTCCATCTCTGGCATCCAGCACATGGTATATCAAATACTAATTAAGGTAGTTCAAAAACATGAATCCCATTCATTAGGCTTTCAAATTATGCCTTTCACAGAGAATACATTAGCTTTAGCAAACATGTGCTTAGTGATACATGTCATACATGTCATGGGAAAATTGTTCAATATTATGAAAGAATTGTCGTACTAAAACATATTTCTGGAAATTTACTTTTGCAAAGAGTTCACCCATAACACACACACAATTGTTACAGAAACATGTTGTAAATAGATATCATATACATACTATGTACATATAATAACATTATGTACAGCACTTTGACCATGTTGGATATTGTGCTTTAGAAATAATAAATATATTACATAAAGTAACTAGATTATGCTTTATTTAAAAAAAAATCAGTAGATATAATTTTTTTAATTTAATGCTATGTATCTTTACACCTAAAAAGTAACTAAACTAGTCAGGGTCCTTGTCATGTGGCTGAGAGTTACATGTGCAATTGCGATATGTTTACTCAATTCTATGAAGAGTACTGGCTAGAGATAGTGGTGAATACGTTTCTTTTGTACAATTAGTATTTTCACATATTAATTTCAGTGTGGCAGAATGTTTCCCACATTAGTAGAAATGTTCAATATAACAGGTCTGAGTAATGTATATATATAACATTATATTACCATGGTATTGACTTTGGCTAAGTGTGTCGTCACATATAAAATATCATACATGTCAGAGCCATGTTAATTGTCACTTTGTTTCTTGTATAGGCAGATGCGGATGTACAGTAAAATGCCAGGAAGCTGGTATGCAGTATCTTCAAAGAGAGTGAACTCACACAATGTCACCGATATCCAAGCTGATGTAGTTCACTAAAGAATGTCGAACCTGTCTAACAGTGTCGAGAGAGGTTGACCAAAGGCTTATGCCATGTTTGACAGACCATGGCATCCACCGTTCCATCACCAACTGCAAAGCTAGTCAGGCTTCACCATATTCGCATGTCAAGCACTCTGCATTCTGCATTGGTCTCTAGTCAGTTAGGGTATCTGACCGGCATGGAAGCCAGTGTACACACCACCAGTACTGTGGAGTCTGTCATGATGCAACACACAGTACAACTCGGATCACTTCACTTGGTCGACATTCAAATACTTGACATTTAATATGCAGCATATTGCACGGCTCATTGTTGTATAATCTTGTCCACAAATACAACTGTCCTGTATAGCATATTAACTTGTTGAACTAGTGGTAGTAAGCATTGTTCAGTTTCTTGTTGACCTGTAGAGAAAAGCATGTATTCAATTTCAGTAAACAAAAAACATGCATCATGGTAGTGGAGTTGGGAGTAAATAATGATGCCATGTAATAACTATTACATGGTGTACACATATTCATTTTTGACATTTTATGTCAAACATGAATATGTGAGGTTGTTTGGTCAAAGCAAATGTTGGAAATGACAAAATAAGGTTATTGTGATGCCAACAGCATATTCCCTCAGAAAATATTCAAGCATTCATAATATGTATGTCTACCTTCTTCAACACTGTATTATTGATTTTTTTAGTCATCGCTGCAGTATTTACCCTGCTATATGATGAGTGAGGTGGACCACCTCAGTGTTTTTCTAAGCCAATTTGCTCAAAATATGCCTCATAGGTATTTCTTGCTATAAACATGTTTACACTTGTAGCTGTGCATTTGTTTCCTCTCTATTTCCCAGGGAATAAGTTAAAACATCCTTCAGAATGCACCATTTTGAAGGTAATTTTTAAAATTGATCTACGTAGCCATGCCCCCCCCCCCCCCCCCCCCCGACTCACATAGTGCATGTGCATTAATGTCTGTGTTGACACACTGGGTATAATATGCATTATACAAGACTAACAAGAACAAAGGGCATTCTAGTTTTCCATGTTCAAGATAATATGTGAATGAAAACAATGTGTATTTAAATGGACATATTAAAATATTTTGATAATTTATACGTTGTTGATTGTTAAAATGTTTAAATTACCTGGATTGATCAGATATGAGACTCCAACAGACTACGTATCCTCCCGGCATTTGCCATACCCATGTGACTGCCTTAATCTTAGCCCCTCCTCTGCCTTGTCTCACTTTTGCATTGTAGTGTGGCCTGTAGCAATATTATAATTCGAATATATTATGCATTCATATAATGCTGTGATGAAAATGTTGATAAATATTTGAAAACAGCTGGCACGTGTGAGTTGAAAGGTACCAGGTACATAGACTACAGCCAGGCATCATTGACTACAATGGAAACAAGTGCAAGAATGTTATATGTAATACTTGCATGATATAATAGTGTACACCTATTGTATTAACATTTTAATCAATCATCGCTGTCATAAAAATCTAAATTATTTTGCATAAAATGTAATGGAAATAACAACATTCAGTAATAGTACTAAAATGTGAGTCACAAAACACTGTTTTAATAATTGTGAGATTAATGTAATTCTCCGTTTGACGTTCTGTTAACGAGATAACGGATGCCTCCCCTAAAAATACTTCTTGCCCGACCAACAAGAGCCTACTACCAGTCCCCCATATCAATTTTATTTATCATTTCGTCCTTCCCGTCATCTATTCTCTATAGTTATGTACTTTCGCAATTACTAAGTTTATTAACAAGATCCTGCGTAATCAAATACAATACCGGTACATATCAACACAGGTTGTGTCTGGCTGAGTGATGCCGAGCGATATTGGCGACTGTCAACTCAAACTGGCTTGCCTTGTCAGCGACACTGATAATCTTACAAGTTAGAGAATCCGCGTCGAATAGACGTTCACAAGAGTGGATTAGCACCCGACTACTCGCTCTTGTTGCTAACTGCGTTAATGCATTTAATGCGTACCTCCATTGAAGAATCACTTTGCCTTTGGAATCTTAGTCATGACGCGCAAAAGCACGTGCGATTTGTTATTGTGCCGCAGTAGGTCGATCTCGCATAAAGCACGTGACCCAAAAAGCAAAGGACGTCGGCAGCTGCTGATTGTTTCGCCAGTTATACCCGGTGTAACGGCGATTCTTTTTTTACGATAAAAAAATGACAAGTACGCATTAAAAAAATTAACTGACTGTGCATTCTTGTTAAACTATTAACACATTACACATCTGGTCATAAAAGAACCGGTTTGGCGATTAGCAAACGAGTGGAGGGAGCAGCTTTAAACTTTAATTGACGCCTCGCACCTCGGCTCGCACGCTGGGTTAAGCAAGAATTAATGGCTTTACGTGTGTCACTTGTGCTATAGATGCTTCTCTCACTTGTGCTACAAATGCTTCCTCTGTCGGATCCATTTTCTACTGTGATTTATCCAAGACCACTAGCAAATAGCGTAGCTCCTCGCTAACGTAAAACACTTCCGACATTTGTAAACAACAGAAAAATAGTCCGGACTGACCTTCCTTTCGGTAGGCCCGCCCCTTGAAGCCTGTCAAAATCTGCTCTCAGGGGAAGTGTGACGACTCGAATATTTTCATTCGGGTTTTAAATCGTACTTATTTAATTTCACCTTTTTATTACGAATGCAAATAAATATTATTTGTTGACACATAGGACCCCTTTCGTGTATAATAAGGTACCATATCTTTGTTTTTGCGCAGAAATGTCTAATAACGAAGAAAACCGAAAGAAACCAAAATTTTACATGGGCTAGATAGGAGGTAATCAAACCACTCGGCTTGGAATAAAGATGGCGATACGCAGTGTTCTATGACGACGATTTAGGCACTGAAAATATTTTTTTCCCAGTTTGTCTGATAAGTGAATATGCTTCTGTCACCATTAATGTATACTTATATAGTATACATTTAGGTATATGGAATGTTACAGCTGTGTTTCAGTTCCCCTTTAATCATAACGGCGTGCAGGCAGTAGTTGTCTTTGGACCGCCGAATACCTAGGGTTTTAAAGCAACAGTTTGTTTCGAAAGCCGGCTAATAAATTTCGACTCACATCGACGTTTCAACCACCATCGGTGACCTACATTAAGAACTGTGTCTTCACTGCTCGCCAGATAGCGCGGCGAGCGTCCTGTCCCACACGAATTAATATCGTCTGTGCTCATATTTGGTGCAGTCCTCCTAATCCAGATGACTATTTTAATCCAATGCGCACACCCGTCTGTCTCTCTGTACACCACTTGCGCCCCCTCGTCTGTCTGCATGGTCTGTTGTTGCCGACTTGTGTTCTACGTTTGGCGGGCGTGTTCGTTTCTCACGCGTAAGACTAGTTGTCATCGTTTCAATCCATCTGGCGAGCAGTGACGGTACTATTCCTGATGAAGGCCACCGATGGTGGTCGAAACGTCGGTGTGTGTTGAAACGTCATAGTTATGTAACAAGGAATCTTGTTTTAATATAGCACTGTGCGAACAATATTGGGTTATATTTATGTGATAGTTAAGTGTAGACGAGTTTTCTGATGCAGATGATTAATTTTGTTAAATATAACCGTTATAATAAAATATCCATCAACTATACAAGTTATAACATATAGTAAGGATGACGTATTTATACTGATACAACATTCTAAATCACGCCAGTATTAACAGAGGGCTGCCAAAATACCACGCGTCTCTTTTGTATTACAGACAAAACCATTGACAAACTCACTGAAACCCTTTACAAAATAGAATAAACATCCACGACAGTACACCACAATAGTACAGAGAATAAGAACGAACATAAGCGTAAGCGGGATAAATAGATACGTTGTGGTGTTCAGAAAGACAGCAAAATGGTGCGCGTTTTTGAACAAAATATATAATTACTTGTTTGATAAACACATATCCCCTGTGGTGTATACTTTAAAAGGTCACGACGTTGCTAAAGTTGTAATTGGTGAAATACGTAATTTGTATTGGATAATATGGACGAGATGACAATACTAGCACAACTCCGTAATAACATCGTACCAGACTGATTGACTCTTACCTGACACACATGCTTCGAAATAACCTATGTGCTTCCTCTGGCGGCGTAATGGTACATTGTAGATTTTACGTGTGTGTTAGGCGTGAAAATAGAGTGCACGTGTTAGTCGTATTAACCTTGATTTTGTGTTCTGTCCGATCAAGAAATGTGTGCATAATAGACGGAGCAACTAGTTGCCACAATGATGATAATAATGTTATTATTATGTTTTAGTGCTTCATTCTGTTTCAAAGTGTTTGTTATTTTAAAATATATCATTCATGTGCATTCTGTTTCGATAAGCATACTTACGTGCACGCGATCACGTCTTCGCTAGACAGAGAACTACTACTGAGAGTAAGTTCCTCTAGCTCGAGTTCCAGCCTGCGAACAATTACCAGACATGTCAATAGACAAATCGTCATATAAGATGTCTCCTGAAGAGACACCGTAAAAATGCAAGATAATTATATCGACCTAGGTTTTATGACGTCTAGGACTTCCCAAATACTAAAACTGCTATAGGTAGACGTTTGTTGAAATTGTATGTTTACAAATGGGTACCATTTTCGTTCATTGTACTGCGTGCTTGTTACTTTGTCAAGACGTCGTTGTTGAAATAGGTTTGAAAGCCTGTGGGGGCGCTGTTGCCGTAGACAGGTGTAGTATTTGTTCTCCAATATATTTAAAATTTTCCAAAATTGTACAGGTATATATCAGTCAAAATTACATCCACTACGAAGCAAAGTTAAAAACTCGAAACAAGAATAACCAATAAGCGACGGCGAATTAAATACGACCACGTCCTGGACGAACCCATAAACGTACATAATTCATATAATAAAAACACTACAACAATAGCACAGCTAGATTACTAAACTGACTACAACATTACACACTTCACAATCACTGGATTGGATGCATGTAAACCGGTTCATTAAAAGTTCAGTCTACCCTTCTGACTGCACTAACAGGCTTTTCCCTCAAGACGTTGTCGCGCTTACATTTTTCCGGTTGTTAAAAGCGTTCCGGTTGACGTTTCTGCGCATGCGCAATAAATGGAAAATACTCATTGTCCAGCCAAACAACAAAGCATTTTCGGTATAAATGCCACGAGCTGTTCGTTAACTTTCCTGTGATGATTACTGTGATGAGTTTCTTAAAATGTCGTGCAATGCAATTGTGGATTATGGCGCACTAGAGTCACGTGATTTACGTTGCTGTCAAAATATGCCTCAAAACTTGTTTGCCTCGTGTTAATTTGTGACAAATAACTTTGCTGAGAGGTTATATACATCCTAACGAACAACCCGTAATATTTATACCATAAATGCTTTGTCATTGTGCTGCACATTGATGATTTTACATATATCGCGCAAGCGCAGAAACGTCAACCGGAACGTTTCTAACGACGGAAAAATGTAAGCGCTACAACGCCTACGAACTCCAAAGTCGCCCTGGGCTTGGGGAACAAAAATCACGTCTTTCGCAGCGGTCCACAAACGTCTTGAAACATTGCACCATCTTTGCAGAGATAGAAACAAAAGACAAGCACACAAAACTGTTAAAAGCTGACAAATAAAAACGAGATTGTCATCCAACAGTCAGAAGAAACGGAAAGATAGCAACAAGCCTGGAAACGGAACAGTAGAAAAGGAGCCTGCAAGCAACCAACAAACACATTGTGTAATATGCAAACAAATATTTGGAAATATGGACCGAATGGTTCAGTGTGACAGATGTAGAGGATGGACGTGCCAACAGTGTGCATGCATGACAGACGAAGTCGCCGCACCAACTGTGTGGAATTCGCTTCCTGCCAGTGCTAAATAAGAAGGTAATATAGTTTCATTCCGCCGACTTCTAGAAGCCTATCTCTTTATTGCTGCCTATCCTCCTTAGCCTCCTAGCATCTTCATCCATTCAATGACGACACGCGCATTGTCTTACCATTACGAGTTTGCTTAATCCCTTCGTTTTGTCGCGCCACTGAGCATGATTTTCGAGGATATTGGCGCAAAAGAAATATATGATTATGATTATGATTATGATTATGATTATGATTCCGATTCCGATTCCGATTCCGATTCCGATTCCGATTCCGATTCCGATTCCGATTCCGATTCCGATTACGATTACGATTACGATTTCGATTATTATTGTTATATGGATATGCGTCAACAATGATAAGTGCAAAACAGCAGCCATTAAGGCTACAACAGAGATGCACAGCTTTTCTGGACAAATTCGCACACCGAATTGACGAACTAGCAACACAATTAGAAACCAAAGCAGATAAAACAACCGTGGACCAGTTATCTGTGACTACTGGAACTCTGGTTGGCAAGATCAATACTGCGGTAACAGACATCTCATATCTAAACAACAACAAACTGACATGGTCAGGGACGAATCTCTCGAAAAAACAAAACGTCATTTGAGAGCGACCAGAGTCTTATGAGACCGAAGACAAAGATCTTGCCGACCAACTCTTCAATGACATGCTGAAATGACAAACACAGTGAGACTGGGAAGGAAAGTAGAAAATTAAACTTTATCTAGACCACTCAGGGTAGTACTACGAAAAAAGGAAACCCAAGATGATATATTGCGAAAAACAGCAAAAATCAAACAGGTCAAAACTGATAAATGCAACCCCAAGACAGTGTCCAATGTACTCGACCAAGCACCTAGAACGGGAAGCAGATATTTCCTTGCGGGCAAAACTTAAAGAAACCAGATCAACAAACCCAAAAGACAAATACAAAAATAAGAGATTGAAGAGTCATAAGCTGGAAACGAACCAGTTTAAATAATGAACCACCTATAAGCTCAAAAACAAAATAAAAACAATATTTGTACACAGCACTATTCAGAAAATGGTAAGGAGACATTGCCCTTAAAATATATCCATGTAATGCACAGTGTCTGCGAAACAAACGCACTGAACACACCCACCGTCGATACTGCTAACATGCTATAAGGTATAGCCCAAGAACAAAATTGCACAGCAATACATGGTCGAATTAAAGAAACAGCGTAGACATACACATGTAGATATTTCCGGTCGCTGTCTGTATGGATCCATTTGTGTGAATATCGTAAAGATGTTTACTTACTCGGGGTCGAACCTACTATTCATGTTTCACACATGTCAACAGGCACGACACGGGAACTACCTGCTACGTAGCAGATGGCAGTCCTACTTCAAGACTTAGTTAGTTGTAAGCGTCCGGCAAGACCACTGTACTACGTAACATCAAAAGTGGTGACGTCATCATATTCGTGAAGATCTCATATGCTCAAATACCGTATAGACACCTACGGAACATCCACTGATGTGTGCATCATTAATATATTATTATATTCACGCTCGTCGTGCTGATAATCCGTAAAGCACTGGACTTCTTCCTGTCTGTGACTGGCTATTTTATCAGCATCATCTCACTTTACCTGGACTGTCTTTGAACTGCAAGTACTGATAAACCAGATGTGCTAAACGCTATATTATCACGCTCTCTATTGCGATCTAGGTAAAACTAAACCAAAGGTGGCTACATATATGCGTTTAGTAGATGTAGATTTGTTTGTAAATATAATGTTTAATGACATTTTAGACCTCTTATAATGTTTATTTATTTATTTAGTAACTTAAAGTTATATTTTTTAGAAGATAATGTATAATTTTAAAGGACATGATTTAACAAGATTTAACAAGATTGCCACCTAGAGATTCAACTCTAGATGGCAGGTGGACTAGGAAGCCATTTGGCTTATCGAGAGTCCAACCTATCTATCTAAGTATACCCCGCCCTTCTTAGGTATATGTCGATTTTATTTTTAAATATATTAACACTACTAGCACCTACACAATCAGCTGATAATCTGTTCCATTCGTTTGCTGTTCTTTGTGAAAATGAAAATGTTCTAATATCTAGTCTACACTGCTTCTTTGCTAATGTAACTCCATGTCCTCTAGTCCTTCTCTCTTCCTTGACTGTGAAAAAAATATTTCTGTCAATATTTTCATATCCATTCAATATTTTAAACACCTCAATCTGATCTCCTCTCAATCTTCTGGTTTCTAGTGTTGTTAAACCACATTCTTTTAGACGCATTTCATAACTAATATTCCTGAGGTTTGGTATCATTTTGGTTGCTCTCCTTTGTACTCTTTCTAGCATATCAATATCCTTCTTGCGATATGGCTTCCATGCTTGTTTTCAATATTCTAAGTGAGGCCTAACTATTGTTTTATACAGCGTATTATTAGTTCTTTTTTTGTACACTATATTTCGCCTAATTAATCCAAGAATTTGGTTTCCCTTCGCTGCTGCAATTCCACACTGCTCTGATACCTTCATGTCAGCACTAATAGTTAACCCTAAGTCCTTTTCCTTTAAGGTAGTATTTAGTACAGTATCACCCATTGTATATTGTGCATCTTCATTCCCATGTCCTGTGTGAAGGCACTTACACTTTCCCAAAATTAAACAGCATTTGCCACTTCTCAGACCATTCTATCAACTTATTAAGATCATCTTGTAAATGCTGTCTATCTGCATCACTTTTAATTTTCCTAAACACTTTTGTGTCGTCTGCAAACTTCAACACCTTGCTTGTTATGTCATCATCCAAATCATTGATATATATTAAGAATAAAATAGGTCCCAGTACTGATCCCTGTGGTACTCCACTCAAAACCGCTTTCCAGTTTGAAACCTCCCATCAACTACTACTCTTTGTCTTCTATCAATAAGCCATTTTTCTATCCAGTTGATCATTCCATTTCCTATGCCATGGGCCTTTAGTTTAAGTAGTAGTCTTTGGTGTGGCACTTTGTCAAAGGCTTTTTAAAATCTAAGTAGATTATATCTACTGGTGATCCCTCATCTAGCCATTTTGTGACATCTTCCAAAAAACATAACATATTTGTTAAGCATGACCTCGCTTTTAAAAACCCATGTTGAGATGGGTTTATCAATTTATTTTTAACAAGAAAATCAACCAGGTGATCTTTAATTAGTCTTTCTAATAGTTTGCAAATCACCGATGTTAAACTCACTGGTCTATAGTTCTCTGACTTGTTTCTCGAACCTTTTTTAAATAATGGTATAATGTTTGCTTCTTTCCATTCTAACGGAACTATTCCCTCCTCTAATGACAAACTGAACACTGTTGCAAGCGGTATGCTGATTTGTTCTACAATTTCCAATAGTAATTTGGGAGGAATCCCATCCACTCCAGGTGATTTATTATCCTTCATATCTCTTATTTTCATAGCTACCATTGTTGGGGTTACAATTAGTTGTCCTAAATAGTCAAACTCTCTCCCTTCGAACTTAGTCTCAAGTACTGGTAATATACTAATATCTTCCCTGGTAAACACCGAACTAAAGTACTCATTTAGGTTTTCTGCCATTAAGAATCCCTCTGTTATTATGTTTCCATCACTACCTTCTAGAGGACCGACCTTATCCTGAACTTTCTGTTTACTTCGAACATACGCATAAAAACTCTTGCTGTCATGTTTTATATTAAAAGCTATTTTTTGTTCGTAGCTTCTCTTTGAATTTCTAATTTCAGCTGTAGCTTGATTAAGTGCTTCTTTATAAATGCTATAGTCTTCTTCACTTCCGGTATGTCTATTGTCTTCCACATCATTTGCTTGTACTTGATTTTTCTAATGGCTTCCTTCGATAAGTGTTTCTTCTTTGACCTTTTCCCCCTGTTTTTTCAAGGGGACAAATTTGTCAACGACGCAGTCAATTTCACTCTTTAAAATATTCCAGCATTCTGTTGCTGTCTTATTCTTCAGTGTGTTATTCCAGTCTATCTTTGCTAAATATTCCCTCATGTCCTTATATCTTCCTTTGTGAAAATATTTCCTGTACCTTATTTTTCTATTCCGTTCTCCCTTTACTTTGATGATAAAATGTATCTGGTTGTGATCACTACACCCAATTGGCTCACATATCTCGACATTATCAACAAATTCCTTCTGTGAGCTCAATACTATGTCTAATACGTTCTCGCCCCTGGTTGCTTCTAACACATGTTGAGAAAGGAAACTATCTTGTACTAAATTTAAAAACTCTTGATCCTCTTTCCCGGTACTCTGTAGAGATGTCCACTGTATATGCAAATGGTTAAAATCCCCCATAATAATACAGTCCCGTTTACTCACTTCTTTGATAGCGTTATGTATTTTTTCATTCTCTTCCATGCTTATGTTTGGACTCCGATACACTAACCCAACAGTTAATGTTGACTTTCCTGTAACTATGTTACACCAGACAGCTTCTTCACATTCTGCTTCTTTTTCTAATTTTATTTCATAAGCTTGGATGGATTCTTTAATATATAAAATAACTTCGCCTCCCCTTCTTCCCAATCTATCTTTCCTAAACATTACATACCCTGTCATTCCTAATTCGGCATCTGATATATCAGGTGTGGCCCAAGATTCAGTTATACCTATTATGTGAGGGTCAATATCTTCTACCATAATGTTTAGTTCATTTCTTTTGTTTACTATGCTCCTTGCATTTAAACAAACACATTTATAACCAAATTCCGTAGGGCTTTCCAGGCTGTTCTTTGCTGATGTCTTTTTGCTATCTTTATCTATGCCTCTAGTATTTGGCTTCTCTGTGTATCCCCCCTGCGAAACTAGTTTAAAAAGTTGCAACCTGTTCCATTATTCATCGATCGAAGAAGGTTCTCGGAGAACACTGCTGCGCCCTTTCCGCTTAGATGGAGGCCATCTCTCATAAACATGTCTTCTTTACCAACAAAATATCCCCACAAATCTACAAATCCAACTCCTTCTTCTTCACACATCTGCTCTAATAATCCGTTAATTGCCATCCTCTTGCAATTTCTAAATGTTGTTCCCCTTCCCCTCATCACTGGCAAGATTCCTGAGAGTATGATCTGTTCAACTCTCGTCTTCTTCAGTGTCTCTACCAACTCTCTGTATCTCTTTACTATCCTGGTTGTTCCATCCCTGTCTGCATTGTTCGTCCCTACATGTACTAATATAGACCCCCTTGGCCATGCCCCAATACGTTCTCTACCCGTTCAGTCACATGCTCTATCCTAGCCCCCGGAAGACAAACAACAACGTCTTCTCCTTTGCTTAATGTCCTGTCTGTCTTTCGCAAAATGGAGTCTCCCATAAATACCCTTTCTGTTCTCAATGCCCCCTCGATCACTGCTTCAAGTAGCTCCTCCGTTTTGCATCTCCTGGTTGTGCTTTCCCCGCCGCTTTCTCTGTTGTTCCTTTCTTTCCGGTCTCTTTTCTTCCTGTCATCGTCCTTGTTATTGACTTCCGTTTGGTCACATCACCTCTCACTTCCTTTCTTCCATTCGTCTTACCTCCTGTCGCATCTACTTCTATCATCTCCTGTCCCCTTGTCCCTCCCTCCTTCTCTGCTGTCACTTTCTCCCCTGTCACCTTCCTACATGTCATGTTTCCTGTTTTTCTTTCTCCATTTGTTGTCCTTGCAATCACCCTCCCTCCACTCTGCATCCCCTTCACAATATCCGTTAGCCTAGCTAACTCTGCTGTCAGACAGTCCACTTTCCAACACCCTAAACATTGGAACGTAAACCCTTCCTCCGTTGTCTCTGTCCAAGTTTTTCCGCACCCCGATACGGCAAAATCCACCAAGCTGTGGCAGTGGTTACACACCAAGTGCCTCCTTGCCTTCACTTGCCGCTTGCCAGGTGCCATATTACGATTTGTCAAAATCAACTCTTAGTTTAAACCAACTTAGTCTTTAGAAAGACTGTTTGTTTATTGTGTACAGCAACTGCAGCACACTTTATGTTATAAACAACTTACTACCTATGCTACCATGAACAATAAGTGTAGTCTGTACTGGTACCGTTCCCTAGTGGAAACGTTGGACACTACCTATATAAACAAACAAGGGTTTCCTACTAAAACGCTTGTTTATTTTTAATAACAATGATACCTATTCACAGTTTTATCTTACATATGTAGTTGTTACTCTTATTGCTTTATCTCTTATATACTATATCAAATAAAGAGATTTGCTCAATCTTGTTTACAATTTGTCGAAGCCTAGATTACCCTTTTATCACCCACTATACTAATCTGTTCAAAAATACTGTTAACTAACAAACTTTAACCAAAACTACTACTCAATAGATGTCCAGTACCACTTTATGAATAACCTTAACACAAGAATAATACTTATCAATCAATATTTCCACTTGTTTTTCAAATGTTATACACCACCAATTTCAAACCTCTACATCCACCAATTTTCCCGCCAGTAATTTTGATGTTATATATATATTTATTTATTTATTTATTAACCAGCTTAACACAATTATTTTAAATAGATAATATAACATTTTAAAATATATTTGAGATGTGTTATTTGTTTATTAGCACATAATAATACATGTTTTTCATTTTAAAGAACAAATTATGTACACTGTATATTATATATTTATTTGCCATATTTCATTTTATTGTATATATATATATTTTGTGTGTATATATATATATATATATATATATATATATATATATATATATATATATATATATATATATATATATATATATATATATATAGGCACACTATCAACGCCAGACTACATTCCAATTTAACATGTAATGCATGTTGAAAATGGCAATAAAGCTTTATTATTATTATAAGATATAACAAATAAGGTGAGGCAGATTTACCTAACACGTAGAAGTGAGTCTTTAGTCTCCTCTATTTTACGCAGCAGCCTGGCACGGACGATGTCCATCGGAGACTCGCCACTTTGGCCATACACCAGGCAGATAAACTGTTCCAGTGACTTCAGTACCTGACGCTTGACTTTCCGGTCCGTACCGAGTTGCTTGGACGCTGTATCATAAAACAACACGTATATCAACTTTACCCTAGTCCACAGTGCATTTATTACCTCAGTCTTGTATTACCGTAAAGTGCTGTATTTAACACCATGATAATCTCATTACATCTTCCCTTCTTGCTTTAACTAAAGTAAATTATAAGTTTTATGCACATTAGTTCTGCACATTTCGATGTTATCTCACAAGTTCGTAAGTCTTCATTCACTGTTCTTAACTGTTCAGTTTGTATCAGTCCAATTAAAGGCATGATAATGTCCTGTTTGACTACTCCTGATTATCTACTTTATACGCAAAGAAACTTGCATTTATAACTAGAAACCAGGGTAGACTGCCCTTTGTTTCGTCTAATGTTACATGAATGGGATTATTCTGCCCATTGCTATCACTTTAGTCGTGTACATAACGACTCGGCAGCTTGATGATCCGGCCACTACGTGTAGTGCGCACATCACTCATTGTTGACACAGGCTGTGACTGGTCTGTGGAGTGGCTTGATTGTGCTGCCTCCGGAGTCACTGCTGACTGATTTGTTGAGGCTGTGGCTCCTCCCGACGGCTGATCTACACAAACATCGTCATCATCGTGTACTGGCACAAACCTCTCTTGTGTCTTTAGCAGATGACGTCTGTTTCTTCGTAAACGCTTACCCCTCTCAAGCTCCACTAGGTACGAGTTGGGTGCTACCCTTGCCAGTACCTGCGCTTTCTCACTCCACACACCATCACCTCTGACCCTGACTGTGTCAGTAATCTCTAGTGGCTTGAGTTGATTGCTACCTTGATCATAATAGCGCTTGTGTTTGATGTCTGGCAACTTGTGCATGGTGACATGTTCTTCTGCGCTGGGCAGCTTCGTTCTCAGTTTCCTGTTCATTGAGATCTCTCCAGGAGATCGGTCACTTCCCGACAGTGGTGAAGTTCTGTAGTTTAGCAATGCCAGGTACGGATCCTCGTAATTCTCCTTGGCTTTCTTCAACAAACGCTTCACGATTTGTACCGCTTTTTCCGCCTTTCCATTACTCTGTGGGTACTCGGGACTATATGTCACATGTTTGAAGCCGTATTGCATTGCAAACTGTCGGAACTCACGGTTGCTGAACTGTGGTCCATTATCTGACACAACCACAGAAGGAAGACCGTGTCTTGCCATGATGGATTTCATGTGACTTATGGTGTTTGTGGACGACAGATCTTCTAGTTTGGCCACTTCTGGGTAGTTTGATGTATAGTCGACAACCTCCAAGAAGTTCTTGCCAAACAGCGTGAATAAGTCTGCTCCTATCTTCCGCCAAGGTTTCTCGGGTATTTCATGTTGTTCCACTGGCTCTTTTGCCTGCTTGTACCTGTGTTTCTGGCATGTACCGCATCGTCCTATGTGGTTTTCAATGTCGTTGTTGATGTTGGGCCAGTACATCACTTGTTTTGCTCTGGCCTGGCATTTTTCTATGCCTATATGTCCTTCATGAATCTTCTTCAGCATATCACCTTGTAGTGTTTTAGGTATGATAACTTTCGGTCCTTTCACCAACACCCCATCGATTTCAGTCATATCACCTCTGAAGTGGTAGTATGGTTTCAGTGATTGCGCATGATCAGTTTCCCATCCGAAGTGCACTGCATTCAGGACGTCTTTCAGTTCCTCATCGTCCTTTGTGTGGGTGGCAATCTTTTCCCACATTGGATCACTCACTTGTGCATTCTGTCTGATCATATCCACGTGTGCTTTGATCTCCTCTTCTGTGCTACTTTTCTTTACACTTCTGTCAAATGCACGTGACGGAGTGTCGGCTACTATCAGGTATTTTCCCGGTTTGAACTCGAGTTTCAAGTCATACATTCTCAATCGCAGCATCATTCGTTGTAGACGAGGCGCCAGATAGCACAGATTCTTCTTGTGGAGTGAAACCAAGGGCTTGTGGTCGGTTTCTCCTATTACCGTAGCACCATACACATACTCATGGAACTTCTCACATGCAAAGACTAGCCCTAAAAGCTCCTTCTCAATTTGAGCATAGGTCGTTTCTGCAGAGGTCATGGCACGCGAGATGAACGCAACTGGAAGCCAATTTCCATCGTGCTCCTGTAGAAGTACAGCTCCCAAGCCATCCTTTGAAGCATCACTCGATATTTTGCTTCTTCTAGCTGGATCATAGAACTTCAGGAGTGGTTCCGTCGTGAAGAAGTCTTTTATGTCTTGCCATTCCTTTGCCTGTTCGGCTTCCCACTGCCAGTCGTTCTTCTCGAGTAGCTGTTGTTTCAGGGCTGTTGTCTTTACCGTCAAGTTCGGCACAAACTTGGCCATGTAGTTTACCATGCCAAGTGCTCTCTATACTTCCTCTTTGGTCGTGGGTACTGGCATGTTGCAAATTCCAGCAACTTTGTCCGGATCTGGCTTGATTCCCTGGTGTGTTAGCTTTTCTCCTAAGTACGTCAATTCTGTGACACTAAATATGCACTTTTTCTCGTTCAGTTTGAGTCCAGAGCGTCTGACGGAGGCCAACGCCCTCTTCAGTCGAGCGTCGTGCTCTTCTCTTGTTCGTCCCCAGACGACTATGTCATCCATGAAGACTTTGACTCCTGTCTCGCTCTCGAACAGTTGCTGAATCTTGCATGGAATATTTCTGGTGAAGTTGATCCCATATGGAAATCTTTTAAAAATGGCCGAAAGGCGTAGCGACTGTACATAGCTGTGTACTCTCTTCGTCTAGCTGAATTTGGTAGAACCCTTCTGATGCGTCCATTTTGGTGAAGTACCTTGCATCTGCCATCTCACTGAGGATTTCAAACCTGTGTGGCAGGTGGTAGTGTTCTCTTCTGATGTATTCATTGAGGTCCATTGGATCTAGACACAGTCTCAGGTCACCGTTGGGCTTCTCCACTATCACCAGTGGCAGCACCCAATCCGTTGGTCTTTCGGCTTTGACCAGCACCTCTGTCTGAACCAGTTTGTCAAGCTCTTTCTTCAACTTCTGCTTCTGAGACTGCGGGACTTTCCTCGCCGGATACACAGAGGGTACATAGTTTTGTCACAGATGTATCTTGCATGTCCCTACCAAACAGCCTAGTCCCTTGAAGATATCCGGGTACTCTTTCTTTATTTCTGCACTTGTCAGGACCCCATTTTCTTTAACTGTCCAAACTTTCCGTACGCCACACTCTCTTGTCACCAAGCCCAGTCGCTCACTGTCGCTGGCACCGATGAGTGACTGTCTTCTTTTGGAAACAACTACAAATTGTAATCTATGTTTCTTTCCCATGTGGTTGACTGTAGCAATGCATATACCAAGAGTTTCGATGTTTTCTTCATTGTACGTTTTCAGCTTGGGACGTCGCTCTGTCAGTAGTTTTGGCTTACTGGCAAGCCCCTCATAATCGCTCAGACTCAGTATATTCACCTGGGCACCGCTGTCTACTTTCAACGGCACAAGACTGTCACATACTGTCAACAAGGCGATCCATTCACACTGTTGTGTGTTGTTGTGTATAGCTGACACAAAGAAACCTCCTTCGTCGCCAGTGCTGTCATTGTCTACACCGACAACTTGCACTCTTCGCGTCAAACACTTTGAGGCATAGTGATTTCTGCCGCCACATTTGTCACAAGTGGCTCCCCATGCCGGACACTCTCGGAACTTTTGGGCTGTCCCGCAACGTTTACATTGTTTCTTTTTAGGTGTCAGCGCGTTTCTTGTTGCTTGTTCCACTACAGGGACTTGTTTTTTTCTTAGGTTCATTTTTTTCCGTTTGCTTTGCAAATGTCTATTGCCCGCTCTAACGTTAGCTCTGAGTCTCTGAGTAACCTTTCGTTTATTTTGGAGTCTCTGATGCCCACTACCACTTTATCACGTATCAGGCTATGTTGCAGCGACCCAAATTCACATGACTGTGACTTCAGCCTTAAGTCCGTGGTAAAACTATCTATCGTCTCACCTTCACCTTGTACCCGGGTGTGAAACACGTATCGCTCATAAATGACGTTTTTTCGCGGCACGCAGAACTCGGTGAACTTTCTCACGACTGTGTTAAATTGTTCTGCTGTTTCCGCCGGGACGGCTGGTTGATTACCTACTGCCGCTTTGGCAGGTTCGTACGTGAATGTACGAAACACTTCTTGTGCCTCGGCTCCAGCAACTGTCAACAAGATGGCAACCTTCTTCTTGTCTTCCGATCCGTCCTCTCCGACAGCTGCCAAATACCATCGAAAACGCACCAAGAACCTTTCCCACCGATCAGCCAGGTTACCACCGGCTATTTTCAGTTCATGTGGTGGCTTCAGTTTGTCCATCTTTTCGGTTCTTTTATTTTAAACGCCAATTCCTGGTACCATGTATCATACAACAACACGTGTGTCAACGTTTACCCTAGTCCGCAGTGCCTTTATTACCTCAGTCTTGTATTACCGTAAAGTGCTGTATTTAACACCACGATAATCTCATTACAGACGCCTTGAGAAATATGCGGTTCTTGTCCAGGTCTTCCAGGGACCGAGCCGTTCCATTCCCCTTGAAGGCACAGACAGTTGTAGTCCTCTCCGCTGAACACATCGAACTATAGAAAAGTGCACAGTGATCTTCTCGCAGGCATTTTGCGAGCACAAAGAGGTTGAGTATTGTCGATGTTTCCCAGACGCCATATCGTATCACTCAGCTTGATGGAGTGAGCGTGGAAGAGAAGAATCAAGAAGGTGTATTTGTGAGGGGTTCTCATCATAGCGTTCTTGTATCGGAAAGAAGCGCCGTGATGGCGATACGGATCATTGCCAAGTTATGTGTGTATATGAAATTAATAAATATAATTCCGATATTTAAATGAAGAGGTGGTTGTATACATTTTATAATAATAAGACTATTTCGCTAATAAATGGCTAACTTTGTTCACTCGAAAATCAATAAATCAACAGAAGTCATTCAACTTTTCTAGCATTAACAAAATGCGTCGAAAATGTTACTTCCGCAAATATTCCAGATCTAAAGTTGATCTAAAGTAAGCGTTTGATAATGTTTCCTCGACAGGTAACATTTGATAATGTTAAAAATTTACTTAATTGCGAACTAAGAAAACCACGGTGACTAAAGTATCACTTAATATGAACAAAACATATTCTCTCTCTAGTCCGTCGGTAAATGTCAAATAATTCAATCTTGTCATGTTTTTGGGTATAATCTTGGCAACAGGTTTAAAATCATATAAATAGTATATATATAACTTAAAAACCCTTTTTGCCATTTTTTTTATTTGGTCCCATGGTGATTTAGCGGCCATTTTAAAATGGCCACCAACTTTTATTTCGCCGTACGTTAATAACTGTTTCATCTAGAGAAATAATTGTGGTGTGTGATTATAATATTATGTTCTATAGGAAAAGGATTTCAAATAAAAATTGTCCGGCTTTCGCGTCTGCCATTTTTAAAGATGGCGGTCGTCAATACAAATGTCACAATATCTCAAACACTACATGGCATTGAGCAGTATTGTTGATGACATTGGATAGATTGATGGATAGCGATATACACTAATGTACATTTGACCTTCCTAACATTCATATATGCGCAATTTTTAAAGATGGCGTCTTGCTCAGCTATTTCCCTATATCTTAAGAACTACGTAATCTAGAGCCATAACATTTATGTCCAGATGTAAGTTTTTTAGATATGATTATTTAGATTGTTTTACTGTTAACCTTTATTGACATTCAAATATCCGCCATTTTTATATATCCGCCATTTTTGAAGATGGCGCCCGACAAGATCTCTCAAAGTATTATATCCATAGCTTAAGAACTACGTGGCTAAGAGTCGAAAAGTTTATGTCAAAATACATTTTTTTAAAGTAATTATGTATTATATTACTTTTGTCTTATCCGTCATTCTAAAAGATGGCCCCATTAAACAGTATTATTTTTGTATCTTAAGAGAGCCTGTTATCCTTATGTCATATGATCTACGTATCGTCGAACCTTGAAGCTGATGTGGAAATATAGATGTTTGGAGGCAACGATTTAACGATGACTCTTGGATATTTTGTAAAACGGACAGAATTGGTCAATTCTAATATTGGTTTATTGATTATAAAATTATGCCATAGCATATTGAAAATTCCCAATAATTATGTTCATCCACCCCCGCCCCACCCCATCCAACATCCTCTGCAATTGCACGGCATTGTGAAGCGCATGTTGGCTTTTATGCATGAAAACTGTCTTCCACAAACTTTCACCTGTCTTCTGGAAACTTTCATAAAACCTTTTCACTTAACAATCATATGATAAGCACTAGGGTGACAAAGGACAAAGGAAATCTTGCTGACGTGAAGTGTAACTGCAAAGTAGATGGAATAGAAAGAAAGATGGCTCAGAAACTGAGATTCTGAAGGCAACATCACTACTTTTCCCCATTGGTGTAGGTTTTCGTCCATGTTTTTTGCTAGTCGATGGGAGATTAAACTTCAAGACGCAGCTATATACAATAGTATGATCATAACATAAAGAAAATAACCACTCTTTAGGTGGTCGTGTTCGGACATTCTTTGAACCAATTGTGTATATTATTTTGTAATTTGTTTTAATTCATAGGCATAGTGTATACGTCTATGACGTCAGACAGCAACAGCAACAGCAACAGCAGCAGCAACATCAGCAGCAGCAGCAACAATAACAATAACAGCTGCAACTGCAGTTGAAGCAACAATACACTGTGAATGTATTGTGCATTTTCATTTATTGTTGTTGTTATTTATTTAAAACATTCATATTAATGTTGATTGGTATATGGCCTACTAATGGAAACGTTAATCGTTTTCCAACAAAACTAAAATAGAGACGGCACGGACACGTTTACCGAATGTCCACCGACGCAGTGTTCGAGATGGCCTTACGTTGGTATGTGGACAATGCGCGTGTTTGTTTGTGTGTGTATATGCGTGCGTGTGCGCGCGTGTTTGGTGAGTGTGTGTGTATGTGTGTGTGTGTGTGTGTGTGTGTGTGTGTGTGTGTGTGTGTGTGTGTGTGTGATGTGTGTGTGTTGTGTGTGTGTGTGTTTGTGTGTGTGTGTGTGTGTGTGTGTGTGTTGTGAGTGTGTGTGTGTGTGTGTGTGTGTGTGTGTGTGTGGTGTGTGTGTGTGTGTGTGTGTGTGTGTGTGTGTGTGTGTGTGTGTGTTTTGTATGAGCGTATGTGTGCATATACGCGTATGTGTGTATTTGTGTGTGTATATATATATATGTGTGTGTGTTTGTGCGAATGTGTATGTACGTGTGTGTATTAATAGCCCTGCGCGACTGGAAACCTGAGCCCGCAGCCCGCAGCCCGCAGCGCCCCGCAGTGACTTGGCCCACAACAGGCCCACACCGCAAATGTTGTCACAGCCCACCCCGCTGTAATTTGGCCCACCCACCCCGCAGTAATTGGGCCCGCAGCCCGCCCTACAATAACATGGCCATCAGCTCGGCCTGCAGTAATTTGTCAAATGTCATCCCGCAGCCTATCTTTAATGATCTTACGTAATAATTTATTAACTAAATTTCTTTATTTTATTGATTAAAAATACTTTTAATTGGATATAAGAATTAATAAAAAATGTATGGCTAGTTATATTGTTTATTCACCCGTCCTTTTTAACCAGTTAATTATTTGAAATTCATTTACTCACATTTATTAGTCAGATAGAAATAATTATGTTAGAAGTTCACCATGATAACATTGAGCATACTAGAGAAGCTCAAATACACTATCACGTAGTCAATTGTCACATGTGACCAGAGTGGACCCAGCTGCATTTAGCAACAACAGGCCTCTTTTGCAGTGGCCTGTCTGTCTTTTGATCTTCCTTTTCATCCCCCTTGTCCCCGTCTCTCCAGCCCTACTAGATGGCAGCAGAAAGGCCTGCTATTGTGTCAGTGCCTCAGTGGTGCAAAGTGATCATAACTATTTGCTGAAGGGACGGAAGGGGCATCTCAAGCCAGGTCAGATCTTCAATTGCTTTATATTGTTTAAGTTTTACAGCTTTCCAGATTGGGTAATTGGGTATCCTATCCAGACATTCCCAGTACTCAGTAATATATTATACATTAAACAGACACCTGCCAACTCTCAGCCATTAAGTGAACTCTGTATTAGAACCCCACAAAATAGTTTAAATTTTGTTACTAAATACTTACTAATATATTAGAGCCAATGTCTTGTAACAAGTGTTATGATAACATTCATCAAGAAATGAAATGTTTCTGCTAAGAGTCTGCAATGTCAATGTGAGCATGCACGCGTCAGGCATTCAGTCATGCACGACATCTAGTTGCACGCACACATGTATAAACACATGCATGCATGCAACTGTATCATTCGTTCCGCAGCCCGCCCAGCCCAGCCCCGCCCCGCCCCGCATATTTTGCCATATCCTGGCCCGCAGCCCGGCCCGCACTGCACTGGCCTGGCCCGCAACCCGCACCGCAACAAATAAAAACCGAAAACCCCTGCTGCGGGCCGAAACCCGCCCCGCGCAGAGCCTTAGTGTGTATATGCTTACTCCTATGATTGCGTGAGCTTACACCTATGATTTTGTGAATTTACACCTATGATTCCTAAACAACTAATACCGCACATATTGTTTTCATTTGGCTAAATATTTGTAGTCTTAAATCTTGAGCCTAATTTATCTGACTATCGTATGAGTGTCATTGCTGTTCGTACTGCGAATAGAGCAATCCGTACTATTAACACGTCCGTTTATATAATATTGCAGCTGGAATAGCAAAATGGATCTTACTCATTGCTGTTCGGAATATGTAGGACAATCCTAGGCCAGGAG
>JAODUO010001822.1:100000-105000 GCA_025642075.2 Ridgeia piscesae
ATTGTATTTGATTTATATTAATTTAAATAATTTACATTTATATTTATTAATACATTTATTATATTTCTTGTACAGCGCACCGATCCGCCATGCGGGAACTAGCACTGTAGAAAAGCAGAATTATTATTATTAATTAGTCTGGGCTCTTGTCTAGACTCCGCACCCACGTCAATGTTGCCGTTGTAACTGTATATGTGCCTACATTTGATACTTCACATCGTCGACTTAGTCTATCAGCACCACCCCACGCATATTCATATGTTATCTGCAGTGCATAGTATAGCCTCGATTATCCAAGCTCCACGAGGTGGCAGCATTTTCGAGTCCCTCACCACAGCCTGGGGAAAATTAATACTACACTGCGTTTGTGACCACCAGGGCGGAGCAGGGTAGAGACGTTAATTGCCTATCAGACCGAATTTGAAATAAAATAAATAAGGATACCTTTAATAGAATAATATATTATACATTTTTTTTAAATATTATATATATATATATATATATATATATATATATATATATATATATATTACTTAGTTTCGTTATCACAAACACATATACTATATAAACCTGTGAATTGATCCAAACCAGTGGTGCCATCTTACGGCTTCGAGCAGTGAAACTTCACAAGGCAAGCAAATAATATTTCACCAAAACATCAGCTCGGCGAAACATTGCAGTATTAAATTAAAGTATTAAATGTGGCTAAATATACAGTTATATCTTCAAACTTAAGGTGGCTCCGGATTCTACACAAATGCCACATTCTGCCACAAAGTAACTAACTGTAAAATATCTCTCCATGTCGGCCATCGGAATATCGGATTTTGGATTATAATGTTTCAATTTGATAACGCATTCTGGGCGCATTGCCAATGTCAACATTGTTATGATAGTTGTAAATGCAAATTCTTAGTTTTTGGTAACAGTTAAGTAGTTGCATTTTTCCCTAAAATACTTAGTCATCCAACAACTGTAACAGAACATTGTAAAAATGTAATTAACACATTCACAACACTATCTATACGAGTTAGATTGTCATATTTAACGCAACTTTTAAATATTCTTCTGATGATATTTTCGGAGGTTATACACGCTTGTTTTCCTGTAGTACTAATATGTTTTACCTTAATGTTCAATATTTGTCATGGTGTACTCATATCGTATTTAACTATTGTGTACACTCATAGACAGTCTGACTCAAACCGCATCATTGCATTGTTTTTCAAGAGATATTTAATAAATTACCCATTAACAAAATTGCCTAGGCCATTTTTCAATTGCATTACTTTAAATTTTTTTATCATTTAAAAGCGACTATTACATATCTTTACCAACTTTATAAGAAATACTTGTCTAATTATACAAGTGAATTACTCAAACGCACAGGTGAAACCTGCTTACGACGAATTTTCAATATTTAGCAATATGTATGTGATAATTAATGCATATTTACCAGAAAGACAATTAAAAAACATATCGCCAAAATAGTCTTCACTCGCACACTATCGAGCTCGTCGGTAATGACGTCGCCACACGTCTACAAGATCAATCACAGCATATAAACACATTAACAGTCGTCTGTTCAAGTGTGGAAGTGTTACGGAACATGCATCATGTGGACCGACCGACCGACCGACCGACCGACCGACCGACCGACCGACCGACCGACCGACCGACCGACCGACCGACCGACCGACCGACCGACCGACCGACCGACCGACCGACCGACCGACCGACCGACCGACCGACCGACCGACCGACCGACCGACCGACCGACCGACCGACCGACCGACCGACCGACCGACCGACCGACCGACCGACCGACCGACCGACCGACCGACCGACCGACCGACCGACCGACCGACCGACCGACCGACCGACCGACCGACCGACCGACCGACCGACCGACCGACCGACCGACCGACCCGACCGACCGACCGACCGACCGACCGACGACCGACCGACCGACCGACCGACCGACCGACCGACCGACACGACCGACCGACCGACGACCGACCGACCGACCGACCGACCGACCGACCGACCGACCGACCGACCGACCGACCGACCGACCGACCGACCGACCGACCGACCGACCGACCGACCGACCGACCGACCGACCGACCGACCGACCGAGACCGACCGACCGACCGAACGACCGAACGACCGAACGACCGAACGACCGAACGACCGAACGACCGAACGACCGAACGACCGAACGAACGAACGAACGAACGAACGAACGACCGACGACCGACGACCGACCGACCGACCGACCGACCGACCGACCGACCGACCGAACCGACGACCGACGACCGACCGACCGACCGACCCGACCGACCGACCGACCGACCGACCGACCGACCGACCGACCGACCGACCGACCGACCGACCGACCGACCGACCGACCGACCGACCGACCGACCGACCGACCGACCGACCGACCGACCGACCGACCGACCGACCGACGACCGACCGACCGACCGACCGACAGACAGACAGACAGACAGACAGACAGACAGACATACAGACAGACAGACAGACAGACCGACAGACCGACAGACCGACAGACCGACGACCGACCGACCGACCGACCGACAGACCGACAGACCGACAGACCGACAGACCGACAGACCGACAGACCGACAGACCGACAGACCGACAGACCGACCGACCGACCGACCGACCGACCGACCGACCGACCGACCGACCGACCGACCGACAGACAGACAGACGACAGACCGACAGACCGACAGACCGACAGACCGACAGACCGACAGACCGACCCACCCACCCACCCACCCACCGACCGACCGGCAGACCGACCCACTGACCCACCCACTGACCCACCCACCGACCCACCGAACCACCGACCTACTGACCTACCGACCTACCGACCCACCGACCGACCCACCGACTGACCCACCGACCGACCCATCGACCCTCCGAGGCAGGCAGGCAGGCAGGCAGGCAGGCAGGCAGGCAGGCAGGCAGGCAGGCAGGCAGGCAGGCAGGCAGGCAGGCAGGCAGGCAGGCAGGCAGGCAGGCAGGCAGGCAGGCAGGCAGGCAGGCAGGCAGGCAGGCAGGCAGGCAGGCAGGCAGGCAGGCAGGCAGGCAGGCAGGCAGGCAGGCAGGCAGGCAGGCAGGCAGGCAGGCAGGCAGGCAGGCAGGCAGGCAGGCAGGCAGGCAGGCAGGCAGGCAGGCAGGCAGGCAGGCAGGCAGGCAGGCAGGCAAGGCAGGCAGGCAGGCAGGCAGGCAGGCAGGCAGGCAGGCAGGCAGGCAGGCAGGCAGGCAGGCAGGCAGGCAGGCAGGCAGGCAGATATGTCAAACTACAGTGGTAGTAGGATTCGCTGTGTCGCTAGTCCGCGCCACGCCACTCGGCCGAGGCCACACGGCGTCTCGAGGATCCCGCAGTTGCAAAGCTGCATTGTGACTGCTATATGCCAAGTCGCTGTATACCACGGTTGGCAAAGTTGTCTGTGGTCGTACGCGAAACCAGCCATCAGCACCGTCACTGCGAAGCCATAGTATTGCGTGATTGGGACATGGCCTCAGCAACTGATTTCAGATCAGCAGCTGATTTCAGCTGCAAATGCCCGGCGACATCTGACCAAAATCGTCAAAGCGCGATTTGTATTCGGCTCTATCGTCGTCGCCTTTAGCCGGTGTACGCCGTTTTTTGATCGGTGTGGGTGTTTCTGGAACATCCTTGGTGCTTGTTTTACGCGGGTTCTCCTTCTCTGAGGTTCTTTAGGTCCTGGACAGGCTTTTCGAATCATTTTGCAGCTGTGTTCTTGTGTGTTTGTCTCCAAATATTGCTTCCTGTGCCAATGTTACCCAACACACCACTCTGCATGTGGAGAGTCTGAACACTAAAACGCTATCATGTCGCCGCCTGGTGAGACGTTTCCGCACTAAAAACAACCCAAAACGTCTGCCGGCCGGCCGGCAGTATCAAACATATTACATTTTAATACCGCCGGCCGACGTCGTGCGGGCATCGGCCGATGCCACGATTCTTGGAAATCACAGAACCGATGCCCGGCCGACGCCCCACGACGTCCCACGATGACCGGCCGATGCAAAATCGGTCGACCGGCCGGCTTAGTGAGTTCCGGCCTTAAGGTTTCCGTTTGGTGTTCATCGGTTATCTCATATTCTACTGATGTTCCCTAGCCTCGTCCGCCTCCGCTTCCGCTTCCGCTTCCGCTTCCGCTTCCGCTTCCGCCCGGTCCGCTTCCGCTTCCGCTTCCGCTTCCGCTTCCGTCTTCTCATTTGATCTGTCACGTCTATAACCTCTGTTTTCTCTTACAAAGATTGTTTTCTCTCTCGCTATGTGATGCTTAATTGACTTTTTCCGCCCTTTTTTATAATATGTATATGTATATGTATATATATATATATATATATATATATATATATATATATATATATATATATATAAAAAAAACACAATATTAAACAGATGGATAATCTAATGTGTCCACCTAACGTAGTAATAATTTAAAAGTATCACACATGTGTAAGATATACCTCTTCCCGTGGTTTGCAGTCACTTACGGTATCGATATAAGAATTATTCAAAGTAGGCGCAATTGGGCAGTGACCGTCTTTGAGCCTGGACTTGGGGAATCTTCCTTTCACATTGCAGCAAGTCATGGGAATTTTCATATACGCTTTAATTTTTTTGTGTTTTTTTCTTACTACAAATTTTCGATCCCAGGTTGCAGCGTAATCCTCGAAGTCCGTGTAATTGTTTACTCCGCAGCAATGGTTCTGAAACAACAATTGGTATCGCATATTAAAATGTCCGACCATCATACAGAATCGGGTACTGAGTAGCATAGACCTACTATTACAATTTGTATTAGGTTTATTCCGCAAAGAAGCCAACATAGCTACATGACCACAATTAATATCATTTTTGAAAAATCGCCTATATAAAAATGTCATCTTTAAAAGTCCAGTTTATTTTTGTTATAATGCATACCTAATCA
>JAODUO010001822.1:117500-127253 GCA_025642075.2 Ridgeia piscesae
CTCCACTGCCTTCCTTTCCCACCAGTCTGACTTCAGTGCACGGGTGCCTTTTTGTAGCAGTCTGCAGGCATCTTTATATGCTGCAGTGGTGGATCTAGTGCTCCTGGTTTGCAACCCTCTCTGGTGGGCTTGGTCTCTTCTGCACATAAGCGTATGTAGCTCCTGGTCGTTGGGGTCGAACCAGTCCTGTTGTTTTCTGTCTGGTTTGCCAAGATATGTCTTGGCTGTGTTGTATACGACCTGCTGCAGAGCTGCCCATTCCTCGTCTGGTGTTGAGTTTTCCTTCTCCTCCCATTGGGCGAGAGCACTGTCCATCTCCTGCTCAAAATTCTCCCTCTGGCTGATGGTACTTAGTTTTGCAGTGTTGAGCTTGGTCGGCTCACTTGTCACTTGCCTGTGGTGTTTTGTCGTATTCTGAAAGCCACTTTTGACCTCAGCATATGGTGATCGGTTCAGCAGTTAACTCTACGCATAGCTCCGGTACTGTGGATGTCAATCTTATCCCGAAACCTCGTGATGATGAAGTCGATCATATGCCAGTGTCTGGAACGAGGATGCATCCAGGTGGTTTTGCGTTCATCCTTCTGCTTGAACATGATGTTCGTCACTATCAGTTCGAACTCAGAGCACAGAGCCAGTAGAAGCTCGCCATTGGAGTTGCATTTCCCAATCCCATGTTTGCCCATGACCAAAGGCCACTTGTCATTGTCTCTTCCTATCCTCGCATTGAAGTCTCCTATCAGCAGTAGCTTATCTGTACGAGGGATGCCACTGAGCACACTTGCCAGCTGGTTGTAGAAGGCCTCCTTGTTTTCATCTGGGTTTTGTCACTGTTGCAGCGTACACGCTGATAATTGTAGCAAAGTTGTCCTTGCTTAGAGGTAGCCTCATCGTCGTTATTCTGTCACTTACTGGCCGTGGCATTTCTGTCAGCTTTGTGACGATATCCTTTTTTGATAGCAAAGCCCTCTCTGGCCTCCAAAAGGTATTCCAAATCGTTGAGACTACCAGATTCTAAGAACCTTGTTTCACATAGGGCGGCGATGTCGATGTTGTATTTAGCAAATTCCATTGCTACCTAGTGCCGTACGTCTTTCTGGTCGGTCAGCTCCTTCTCCTGACGTTCCATTGTGCAATTGTCAGTAGTTGTCTTCTTCTTCCTAGCTGATTTTCCTCTGTCGACGGAAGATGATGTCGAGCAGCGCGGTACTTGGTAACCCGGGCGACGGCCGATCCGGTATGGTATTTCGTACAGTTGTACATTTCATGGAAGCTGCTAGCAAAAAGTGTTGAAGTGCAGCTAGCTTTTGCAAGTTACTAGCGGCACTCTCTCGGGGAACAAATAGAGGTCTCACACCGGCAAGAACATGTCAAGACAGCGCAAACTATTTGTCCCTGCAGTGGCAGGTCGAGAGATGTTGGGAGTTCCATGCATCAACCGCCCTTGATGCTGCCACAGTTACATGGTTTTCTGGTTAGGGTTTGCTCCCTTAGCCTTTGGTTCTGTCAAGCACCTGTACTGCATGGCAGGGGCGTCAAACTGCCTGAGGTATTGCAATACCTGAGGTACTGTATATTATATACTATATATATATATATATATATATATATATATATATATATATATATATATATATATATATGTTAATGAATGTATGTATGTGTGTATATATGTATATACATTCATACATACACACGTACATATACACAAGTTGGATTTATGGTACCGTTAAACTTCCCTATATATACATACAAACGTTCGTACATATCCTAATTAATATGCACTATCTGGAGCTGGAAACAGGGACATTTGACGTGTTATCGATTCGTGTCTTAATATGTCAGCGACCGAGAAATATAACATTGCATATAGGGTCTCGCACTGCGTAAAAACATTTGTAATAATGGTAACGTTTTATTTACTACAGTATATGTATTAGTCTTCACTGTTTTCATTTCTTCTCATTTATTGCGAAAATAAAGTGCACAGGTTTGTAGTACCCGTTTTCATCATTGGTTATTCGATGGAAAAAGGTTATTGTTAAACTTGAACAGTGACGTATTTGTGTTTATGCATATATATATATATATATATATATATATATATATATATATATATATATATATATATGTATATATATATATATATATATATATATATATATATATATATATATATATATATGTATATATATATATATATATATATATATAATATATATAGATATTTATGATATTAATCTATGACGCCGTTATTATTGTGAGGGACACCCTCTCTGAAACCACAAACAAACAAACAGGTGCTACATAATGGTATTATTTGGGCATTAAACAGTGAAACCAAATAACCTTAAGCTCACCTATACAATAGGTGTATATATAATATATATATATTATATATATATATATATATATATATATATAAATATATATATATATATATATATATATATATATATATATAATTTGAACACACTGCTTTCAAATGTACTTGTGTTTACCAAATGTATTTGTGTTTACCTATTCACAAAAATGCGCGATGCATGACTGCGATCTTGCGCCAACGTTGTTCACTGTTATGGCAGCATGATGCTCCAACATGCCATAGAAGACATCAATCAATCAATTTTTTATTTCGTAACAACAACAAGACATCGATGACGAGCATGGCGTATGCATCCGTTTCCCTACCGACCGACAACAGGTTGATTGACTTAAGCCGTTTGCAGGCGCACACAAACACGAAGAAGAAACTAGTCAGGGAGCAACGATTCTCTAAATTCCGGATAACGCAGTCCGTGTTGGCTACACCGAATCAGCCATGCAGTTAATGAAATAACGCCTCGCAGAGTCCACTTAAGACTGAAATTATCTATCAGCCTGAACTGAAGCAGTGTAGAGTGAACATATTTTCCCAAGATTTGACCCCGCAACATGGGATTCGATCCCGGGTTTTGTTCGGTTCTCTTAGCCTAAACTCTATCCCTGAGCCAACGCGCTCTACAATGAAGAGTGCCGCCCAACAAGCTGCTCAAACGAAGAGTCAGAACTGAAAGCAGTCCACCAGTTCACCTACCAGGGATGCGTGATCACATCTGTTGCTAAGATAGTTAAAGACGATGACAACATAGTAGGTAAGGCAAACAGCCCATTCGGCTGATTTTACAACCGTGGTTGACATCATTAAAGTCTCAAGAAAGACACGAAGATCAGTGTTTATTGAACTGTTATGCCGACCACTCTATTGTACAATGCTATGTCCTGGGTCATCTGTCGTCGAGCATTACTATCAGCGCTGCCTCCGTACCATTCTCACACTCCCCTGGAGTGACATCGTCACCAACCTTCAGGGCCTCGAAATGGCGATGGTCACCAGAACGGAGGACATGCTCCTGAAATTACAGCCTCGCATGGCAGTGCACGTCTCCGTGATGGCGGATTATCGCCTGCCAAAGATCTTTAAGAAAATCACACACCATTTACTGCATCGAACATCGCCAGTGGAAAATGCAGGCAGCCGATCGCGTGATCAGGCAACGCACAGACAACCAGGTTACCTCCTTTCTAACCAATTGAATTACGACAAATATTTAGATTTACGATCTAACCAAGAATCGGCCGTATCAACAAAATGCGCGAAGCAAGACACCAAACTATCTCGTAATTATTCCTTCATTACTCGCAATAATCTCCAGAGATATTCACGGGATTTGATATGCGGAAAGCATTACACGGCAATTTAATAAAGTATAACCATACCTTCGGAAAATCGTTAAACGGCTCTGGTTGCATCATCGCATCGTATTTGATATACCAAGATTAGATATTCACGAAATGAAAGAACATTATTTGAATTTGTGTAATATTGACGAAAGTGCCTGATTTGGCGAAGGGCGCTTAAGGAGAAAGCCACCGACAGACACTCATGACCGGAAGTATGGGTTCCTTGCAATACACAAATACTCATTTCGTCATAGTGACGTATTTAACAGTCACGTGTCAGCAAAACGTCGGATAATACTTATTTGGCAAACAACATTTATCAATGTATATTTGCATATGTGTCATTTGGCAAAAACGAAGGTCAACACGCCGTTGTAGCAATGACAGTAGTACAATAGGATCTCTTTCAAAAATTGTTTGCCCAGCAATAACACACTTATGGCAAACACATTTTCACCTGGATCGCAGCTCGTGTCCCGCCAACGTACCAGAAGACAACATAAACGGTCGTGATAATTACAGACCAGTCTTCTGTGCTCGGTGATGACGCATGTCGTTCTTAGCCACATTTGAAAATAAAAAATTATTAGTGCACCCGGGCTCCCGCCTGTTTGTCTATTTTTCGCAGTCGTGGGACTAAATTTGCCTTACTAGTATTAATTAATCCGCCGGAGAACAACTTTGAACAGCAACTGAAATCCAGTAACGAAACATGAAAGAATTAATATTAAAAAAATGTCATATTTCATATTTTTCTTTAAATATTTACCTGGTTTGCTAAGTATTGCAATCCCATTAATATACTGCAAAATACATATGGCTATGACATACGAAACTTATCTGTATTAGCCATGCCAAACGCAAATTGATATTAGGTGGCGCTCATCGGTTTAATTAAAAATGGCGGTTGTGCTGACATGGTAGCGGGCCCACTTTCCTTCGTCATCCATATTTAGAAATATTATGGCAGCATTGTTAGTATAGATGCAGGTAAAATCATGAATAGCAGATAACTAGACACGTACACTGCGCATGTAATTATCTCATAGTAGACGACAATACAAGGTTACCTTTACCCAGTAGAGGTTTAGACACGGACTTGCCAACAAATATCGATGCAAAGGTATGGGATATATCCACAAAGAAGCCTGAGGACCACAGCTGACCCTATCACGACCGCGTCGCCTAACCCCAAGGTGTGCGAACACAACCCAGAAAAAAACCACCGATATATCGTTATATTCAGCACGTACGAACGAGAATTGGAGCTGAAGAAGAAAGTCAGCAACACCTCGCCTAATGACGAACCACAGCCGCCCAGCATGACTGGAATAGCTTGTGGAAGCAAGTTGAAGTCCGCGAAGCCATTGCGACACCTCATGAGCGACAAATCGTTTTCTAAACTAGATATGACAACATAATTGTATTGCTGGGAGCTGTTTTCGGACAGCAAATGTCGGGAGAAATGGATCAAATGTGGTGAATGCAAAGCGTGGCACATGAGGGTTGTACCTGATATAATGGCGATGCATTTCCATGTGAAATGTGTGCTGATGAGTGGCTGGCGACAAAGTTTCAGAAGGGGCACACTTTCCCTTTTTTAAAGATACGTTTCAGGGTGATATTTTCAGACGCCCAATGCAAACATAAAACAAACTCGCATTGCATCGCCAGTTTACATGTTGTTAGATAAAGGTTGGAAATTAATGGTTCTGAAAATAAGATGTTAATTTATTAATATTTGGAAAATGTATGCTGTTTTAGCTTAGGGGACCCACTTTGGGCGGCCTTCCCCTATCACCACCATCATCGTCGTCATTATCTTTAACGATGTCGTCTCCTCCCGGTAGAACGAACTCACCCAGCCCGACTAGGCGAGGATGACTTCCATGTCAGACAACGTTTGCCACACCCGGGACAACACCGATGTCTGTGAATACTGATCTTCTTGATGTCTCTGTTGTCTTCTCTCCTCCTCAGTCGCCTCCGCGTATCTGATGTACATCGCCATTACGCTGCATACGACCTACAGTTGCAAATAAACATGAAGTATTCATTCCAGCCGAGAATCCTGCAAATCGAAATGAACATCTCATCTTATCCCACTCATTTCATACACGACCGGTATGACCTTCTCCCGCGGGAAAGAGGTGCATAATGCCAAAAGTACGAACTGAACGTACCGTGAAATCATTCATTCCATTTCCATCTTCAATCAAGCTTCTGATCTCTCTGTCTCTGTCTCTGTCTCTGTCTCTGTTCTGTCTCTGTCTCTGTCTCTGTCTCTGTCTCTGTCTTCTGTCTCTGTCTCTGTCTCTGTCTCTGTCTCTGTCTCTGTCTCTGTCTCTGTCTCTGTCTCTGTCTCTGTCTCTGTATCTGTCTCTGTCTCTGTCTCTGTCTCTGTCTCTGTCTCTGTCTCTGTCTGTGTCTGTGTCTGTGTCTGTGTCTGTGTCTGTGTCTGTGTCTGTGTCTGTGTCTGTGTCTGTGTCTGTGTCTGTGTCTGTGTCTGTGTCTGTGTCTGTGTCTGTGTCTGTGTCTGTGTCTGTGTCTGTGTCTGTGTCTGTGTCTGTGTCTGTGTATGTGTCTGTGTCTCTGTCTCTGTCTCTGTCTCTGTCTCTGTCTCTGTCTCTGTCTCTGTCTCTGTCTCTGTCTCTGTCTCTGTCTCTGTCTCTGTCTCTGTCTCTGTCTCTGTCTCTGTCTCTGTCCTGTCTCTGTTCTGTCTCTGTCTCTGTCTCTGTCTCTGTCTCTGTCTCTGTCTCTGTCCCTGTCCCTGTCCCTGTCCCTGTCCCTGTCCCTCCCCTCCTCCTCTCTCTCTCTCTACACACACACACACACACACACACACACACACACACACACACACACACACACAAAACCATATATATATATATATATATATATATATATATATATATATATATATATTATATCAGTGTAGATTGTTGTCACTTTATCACTGTGTCACATCAACGCGTGATTTACGTTATCTCTGTGTCTCGTCGTCGACTGATTTAAGAGTCTAGTATTATCTGTGTACTACACTTAGTATTACTAATTAGCAAGTGTATACATAATTGATTATTGTAATGTACATACTGCAAGTGTGTTCTAAATAGTATGCTTAGTTATGCATGCTGATCGGTACAAAATGTATGTCCTTTTTCTGTGAAAAATAGTATAATTATTATTATTCCGCCGGCAAAAAATTATTACTGATCAAATGATACTCGTCACGAGTAAAACGTCAGTCTTCGTGTTATCAGAACTTATATTAGAGTATTTCAATTTGACACCATGTTCTGAGCTCGAAACCGGTGTGAAAATGTTTATAGTAGTTGCAAAATGTAAGTTTGTATTAACACCTTTTTATTTGGTAAAAACATAAAAACGTTGCATTAGTTATTTAACAGTTTAAATATTATATGATAAACAGAACACTCAACTTATAAACAACACATCATTCCGGTGTTTTTGACCTATCTATGGAAATGTTAAGTAATTGTCTGGTGATATGTTAGGAGGGAATAAACTCTGGTTAACAAATAGTATTATTATCCTTAATATAATGTTCAACGTTTGCCACAGTGTATAATAATTGTAAAATTGTGAATATTCATTACATCATATATCTGTTTAACTTCAAAGGAATCTGAGTAAATAATCCGTTAACAATTTCGATTATGCAAAGTTTCAAAACGTTATAATCTTTACAAAGGTTTACTCAATAATCATGTGAATATTTCGTATTTTACAAATGTTCCCCATTAAAAAACGACAATTTCGTATCAAAGTAAGAAATACTTGTGAAATTATAAAGGTATATGCTCCATCGCACAAATAAAATGAAGCTACGACGAATAATTTCAATTTAGCAATGCGTACGTAATCATAAATGCATATTTACCAGAAAAACAATTGTAATACTAATCGCCAGTATAATCCACAGTCTGACTGCGTCGAGCTGCTTCGTAATGACACCGCCACACCCCTACAATAGCAAACGTCACTTGCAGATACATACGTCTGCTCAGGTGGTGTGGTGGCGTGTGGACATGTTGAATGACAGATGTGTAGAGAAAGTCAGAAGAACAGACAGACAGACAGACAGACAGACAGACAGACAGACAGACAGACAGACAGACAGACAGACAGACAGACAGACAGACAGACAGACAGACAGACAGACAGACAGACAGACAGACAGACAGACAGACAGACAGACAGACAGACAGACAGACAGACCGACAGACAGACAGACAGACAGACAGACAGACACAGACAGACAGACAGACAGACAGACAGACAGACAGACAGACAGACAGACAGACAGACAGACAGACAGACAGACAGACAGACAGACAGACAGACAGACTGGCTGACTGGCTGACTGGCTGACTGGCTGACTGGCTGACTGGCTGACTGGCTGACGCTGATGGCTGACTGGCTGACTGGCAGACAGGCACACAGGCACACAGGCACACAGGCACACAGGCACACAGGCACACAGGCACACAGGCACACAGGCACACAGGCACACAGGCACACAGGCACACAGGCACACAGGCACACAGGCACACAGGCACACAGGCACACAGGCACACAGGCACACAGGCACACAGACACACAGACACACAGACAAACAGACACACAGACACACAGACACACAGACACACAGACACACAGACACACAGACACACAGACACACAGACACACAGACACACAGACACACATACACACAGACACACAGACACACAGACACACAGACACACACATACATACATACATACATACATACATCCATACATACATACATACATACACAGACAGACAGACAGAAAGACAGACAGACAGACAGACAGACAGACAGACAGACATGCATACATACATACATACACACATACATACATAAAATACATACATACATACATACATACATACATACATACATACATACATACATACATACATACATACATACATACATACATACATACATACATACATACATACATACATACATACATACATACATACATACATACATACATACATACATACATACATAAATACATACATACACACAACAGACAGACAGACATACAGACAGTCAGACAGACAGACAGACAGACAGACATGCATGCATGCATGCATGCATGCATCATGCATGCATGCATGCATATAAAATATACATCATCATACATACATACATACATACATACATACATACATACATACTACATACATACATACATACATACATACATACACATACATACATACATACATACATACATACATACATACATACATACATACATACATTTGTAATCCTCATACATCGCTAAAACATAGCATCGCATCCTTAATGCACATTGGTTGCAATCACTTACTGTGCTGATATGAGAATTCGTAGGAGTGGGCGCGGTTGGACAGTTAGCGTCTGTGAGTTTGCTTTTGGGAAAATTGTCTGTCACAATACAGCAAGTCATGGGAATTTTTAGGGTCATCTTGTTATTTTTTATTTTCGGTTCTCGCACCCAGTTTGTAGCTTTTTCAAAATCCTCGTGACTGTCGATGCCGCAGCAATCGCTCTGAATCAACAAGTGTCATCGAATATTTTATTCACATTTTTGTGCCGTCATGTGGAACCGGGTATTGGGTTGAACAGGCCCTATTGGGCACAATACCCAAATAGTCTTATCTAGGTCACTATAATAATTACTTCATATTTGGTACACATAAACATCAGTTTGTGCTGATCATTCCACAAAATGTCCAGTTTGTAGGTCAGATGGTCCGACTTTTATATTCTCTCCAAAATGTGTTCCAACTGAACCCCTGGGCGATGTGTGGTTATCGGATGAAGCGCGCTTTCTTCTCTCAGGCCATGTGAGCAACAAGAATAACATTGTCTGGAGTACAGCTCCGCCAGAGGATTGTGTGTGTATGTATATGTATATGTGTATCACAGTGTATTTTATTATATTATATATATATATAATATAAATATATATAATATATATATATATA
>JAODUO010001823.1:0-15000 GCA_025642075.2 Ridgeia piscesae
AAGTCGGTGACCACGAGGTAGGGGGATATATATGTGACCACGAGGTAGGGGGGTAAACATGTGACCATGAGGTAGGGGGATACACATGTAACCATGAGGTAGGGGGATATACATGTGACCATGAGGTAGGGAGGTATACATGTAACGGTTAAACATGTAAAGGGTAGATATACATGTGACCACGAGGTAGGGGGATATACATGTGACCACGAGGTAGGGGGATATACATGTGACCACGAGGTAGGGGGATATACATGTGACCACGAGGTAGGGGGATATACATGTGACCACGAGGTAGGGAGGTATACATGTAACCATGAGGTAGATATACATGTGACCATGAGGTAGGGGGATATACATGTGACCATGAGGTAGAGGTATACATGTAACCATGAGGTAGATATACATGTGACCACGAGGTAGGGGGATATACATGTGACCACGAGGTAGGGGGATATACATGTGACCACGGGTAGGGGGATATACATGTGACCACGAGGTAGGGGGATATACATGTGACCACGTGGTAGGGGGGTATACATGTGACCACGGGGTAGGGGGATATACATGTGACCACGAGGTAGGGGGATATACATGTGACCACGTGGTAGGGGGATATACATGTGACCACGAGGTAGGGGGATATACATGTGACCACGAGGTAGGGGGATATACATGTGACCACGAGGTAGGGGGATATACATGTGACCACGAGGTAGGGGGATATACATGTGACCACGAGGTAGGGGGATATACATGTGACCACGAGGTAGGGGGATATACATGTGACCACGAGGTAGGGGGATATACATGTGACCACGAGGTAGGGGGTATACATGTGACCACGAGGTAGGGGGATATACATGTGACCACGTGGTAGGGGGGTATACATGTGACCACGGGGTAGGGGGATATACATGTGACCACGAGGTAGGGGGATATACATGTGACCACGGGGTAGGGGGATATACATGTGACCACGAGGTAGGGGGATATACATGTGACCACGAGGTAGGGGGATATACATGTGACCACGAAGTATAGGGATATACATGTGACCACGAGGTAGGGGGATACACATGTGACCATGAGGTAGGGGGTATACGTGTAACCATTAGGTAGGGGGATATACATGTGACCATGAGGTAGGGGGATATACATGTGACCACGAAGTATGGGGATACACATGTTACCACGAGGCAGGGGGGTATACGACTGCTGAGCCCACTACGGATTTGTCAACAGAATTTGGATTTAACGACACACCTTGCTGTTGCAATGTCCATAAATAAAGTATGTAGTTAAGTGTTGGCCAGTGTAGTTGTTAACGTGTTGGCAAGTTGTCAGTGTAGTTGTTAACGTGTTGGGGGTTCACTGGTGAACTGTGGCCCGGTGCGACATGACGTAAGGTCCTAATGACATGTTACCATCGTGAGCTATGACGTCATACACGGCTTTCTTACAAGGCTCTAAATCAGCCCGAAGTGATGGGTTTACAACTCGTCAGAGACCTACACTCAATGAGACGTCAGCTTCTCCTGACGTTCCCTGACGTTCTGAACTTCGGCGTGCCACAAGGTGTTACACCCGGCCAGATAATGCCCAGTTAACGTCCTTTAACTGCTGTTTTACGCTAAACGCTTCCGTTTGCGACGTCATATACGCCCCCCGCACGTCACACGCCCAACACCGCGGTGCTGGGAACTCGTGTATAAATTGACTAAGCTGTTCGACTTCTTATGATTTATTACTTTATTACTCTGCCTGGGTGTCGCCATCGCAGCGTCCTTTTTCACAATCCGATTGTGATGAAAGATATTGTAAGGTATCGACAATGCAGCTATGTCATATATATATATATATATATATATATATATATATATATATATATATATATATATATATATATATATATATAATATATATATATATATATATATATATATATATATATATATATATATATATATATTATATATATATATATATATATATATATATATATATATATATATATATATATATATATATATATATATATATATATATATATATATATGGATTCATGATATGGATATTTTGGCTAAGGACAATTTGGTAATGGACATTTTGGTAACAAACATTTTGGTAACAGGACCTTTTGGTAACAAGACATTTTGGTAAAACTACTGAAACAAATCAGCCCAGTCTGCCTGTTGTGATGTCAGTCGGTTTAACCATTTATAAATTACGATGGTCCAGACAGGGAACTTGGCTTCCCAACCTCAGTCAGGCATGGTGAAAGGTAGTGCTCGCCTCTGAAGGGAACATGGCTTCCAAATAGCAGTGGTGGTGGCTAGAGTGTTCAACTACTACAGCCAACCAGTGGCCAGCAGGACACATTTAAATCCAGACACACATAAGGTGATGTCATACATGTGAGCTTGGAATTATCAAGAACAACCAGAGGAAAACGAAAGCTTATGTGGAATGGCTCTGCGTAATGCGTATACCAAGCACACAGAGAAAAATTGCATGATACGGTGGCGTTGCACGTGTCTTGCAAGCAAGCACTGTCCGGCTAATGTGTACACCGACTTGCTGCCATGATACATGTGTGACAGTGGATTAAATTGTTACCGAACACACAACTGTAATTACATTCATTTATTATTATTAAGTGCAACGTTTTTATGTAAAGAAATATGCCTTTAAAGAATATTAGTTGGTTTTACCAAAATGTCATGTTACCAAAATATCTGTTTATCAAAATGTACTATTACCAAAATGTCTCATTACCAAAATGTCCCGTTACCAAAATGTCTGTTACCAAAACGTCTATTACCAAAGTGTCCTTTACCAAAACGTCTGGATACCATGTATATATATATATATATATATATATATATATATATATATATATATATATACATACATACATTACACACGCACAAACACGCACAAACACACACACACACATCAAACACATCACACCCCACACACAACACACAATCACACACACACACACACACACACACACACACACACACACACACACACACACACACACACACACACACACACACACACACACACACACACACACACACACACACACACACACACACACACACACACACACACACACACACACACACACACACACACACACACACACACACACACACACACACACACACACACACACACACACACACACACACACACACACACACACACACACACACACACACACACACACACACACACGATTACAGGTAATATAAAGTTCACATAGTTTGGCTGAATGCCGTAACGCCCATTCAGACGAAGACAGGCGAAGCCAGACGAAGACAGACCCACCAATAAGCCGCTGTACTCTGCAATGCTTACATCAATGTGACGAGGAGAGAGAGAGAGAGAGAGAGAGAGAGAGAGAGAGAGAGAGAGAGAGAGAGAGAGAGAGAGAGAGAGAAGAGTGCGTCTTCCATATGTTGGTGGATTTGGGTCGAAATGTCCTGAAACGAGTCCTGACAATGTTGCATAAACCATTTTCAGGGTGCACGCACAGTTAATTATACACGTACGTGTCCGGCGCGTGCACATTAACATAGCTTGAAGCAATCAAAAGCGCACTAAGTCTGTTTGTGCACCCGACCGTGACGGTGGCGAGTTCACCTGGACGTCCGCGCAACTCACGCCTGTCTTAATTGGTCTGAGACCAGCATCAAAGGTTGTTACGCTTCGTCTCAGACTCATACACACACTGTCCACGCAAACAGCCATTTAGTAAGCAGATTAGTACGTATCTATGTAGCACTCGAGCTGTTTACGTGCTTGCCGTTGAGTCGTGTCTGACGACCCGTTGTCTGTCGTCAGTAGTGTTGCTCTACGTCTTGTTCAGCCGACGGTAGCTGCCTCGTGAACCTCCGTCTCTGACATCGACCCCACTCCCGTCGACACGGACGGCAAATGGAGGGTGTTTCCTCGCAGGTGACGTGATTACCCTCGTGCAGTTCCCGCGAGACTAGTACTTGACAAGTGCGTGGACATCACCGAACTGTCCACTTGAGACGCAGTTGGCCGGAGTGCGTGCGTCCGGTGCGGTCATTGGTCATCTGGTAAAAGAAGGACGATTCGCCCACATCACATCACATCACATCACATCACATCACATCACATCACATCACATCACATCACATCACATCACATCACATCACATCACATCACATCACATCACATCACATCACATCACATCACATCACATCACATCACATCACATCACATCACATCACATCACATCACACCACACCACACCACACCACACCACACCACACCACACCACACCACACCACACCACACCACACCACACCACACCACACCACACACACCACACCACACCACACCACACCACACCACACCACACCACACCACACCACACCACACCACACCACACCACACCACACCACATCACATCACATCACAGTCAAAATGAGGGACGTATTCAAAATTGACATTGACTTAAGTATCGCCACAGAAGACCCGGTTATGGTGGACAAGTCGACGCAACTAAAACTGACCGACCACTCGCTCCAGCAGGAAGACACCGCGCCGCACTCCGGGGACGTGACTCTCGCGAGACAACCCGAGAAAAAATCCAGCAACGATGATAACAATGACAATGACGCCGAACACAGCAGTGACAATAAGGTCGACGACAGTAGGGCTGGGAGCGTCAGCAGCAAGAGTTCCAAGACGGTCGCGTTCACGCTGCCGAGTGACAACCACGACGTCAACGGCACCGACGAGTCCGAAGCGGTGAGCGATAATACGGTGAGCGATAATACGGCGATGCAAGGTATCGACGTGACGTCGCTACCAACGTGCGTGGACGGCGGTATCGACTACTGCATGCGCCGTCCCTACTCGTGCGTGGCGGCCCCTGTCGCCCGGACGGGGTGGCTGCACGGTCTCCTCACCCGCGGGACGATGTCGACGAAGCGGCGGGTCCCAGGCCGTTACTTCCCCCCACTGTCGGGGCATCACTGCCGCGTGGAGCGAGACAGCACGCCACGACTTCAGCCGACGTGCAGCGGCTACGTCAAGACACACTCGGCCGCCGTTAGGGAGCGCTGCGACAGTCGCGTCGTGCTCAAATCGCACGCGGTGTCCGTGCGAGATTCGACGAGACCGCGCTACCACTCGGCCGGCGTCATCGACCTGCGCACCACCTATCCCGCCCGATCGCAGTCGTTCGCACCCGACACGCTCTTCTCGATCAAGTTCCGGGACCCGGATGTGCCCGTGTACGACCCGTCGAGCGAGATCACGAGCGACTACTACACGATCGAGAAGCTCTACCTGTTCCCGCGGAATACGATTCGCACCCGACTGCAGACCGACATCGCCTGCCTCCACGGACAGAGCAAACTACTGCATATGCGGATGTCACGAGACACGTGACGACAGCACGTAACACTGTGCAGATTGTAAAGGTCCATTTGCGAAGGTATATTCACGTGTTGAGAAGATACAATTGCGAAAGAGTGCAGGTACATTTCAAAAACATTCGCAGACCGTATCGTTATTGTATACAATTATAATATATAGTTATGTCTTTCTGAAATACAAACAGCTGGAATCGGGCGAAATAGTGGCGGAGTGGTCCATATAATCGTATGAGACAGTGGCGGAGTGGTCCATATAATCGTATGAGACAGTGGCGGAGTGGTCCATATAATCGTATGAGACAGTGGCGGAGTGGTCCACATAATCGTATGAGACAGTGGCGGAGTGGTCCACATAATCGTATGAGACAGTGGCGGAGTGGTCCATATAATCGTATGAGACAGTGGCGGAGTGGTCCATATAATCGTATGAGACAGTGGCGGAGTGGTCCATATAATCGTATGAGACAGTGGCGGAGTGGTCCATATAATCGTATGAGACAGTGGCGGAGTGGTCCATATAATCGTATGAGACAGTGGCGGAGTGGTCCATATAATCGTATGAGACAGTGGCGGAGTGGTCCATATAATCGTATGAGACAGTGGCGGAGTGGTCCATATAATCGTATGAGACAGTGGCGGAGTGGTCCATATAATCGTATGAGACAGTGGCGGAGTGGTCCATATAATCGTATGAGACAGTGGCGGAGTGGTCCACATAATCGTATGAGACAGTGGCGGAGTGGTCCACATAATCGTATGAGACAGTGGCGGAGTGGTCCATATAATCGTATGAGACAGTGGCGGAGTGGTCCACATAATCGTATGAGACAGTGGCAGAGTGGTCCACATAATCGTATGAGACAGTGGTGGAGTTGTCCACATAATCGTATGAGACAGTGGTGGAGTGGTCCACATAATCGTATGAGACAGTGGCGGAGTTTGTCCACATAATCGTATGAGACAGTGACGGAGTGGTCCATATAATCGTATGAGACAGTGGCGGAGTGGTCCATATAATCGTATGAGACAGTGGCTGGAGTGGTCCACATAATCGTATGAGACAGTGGTGGAGTGGTCCACATAATCGTATGAGACAGTGGTGGAGTGGTCCACATAATCGTATGAGACAGTGGCGGAGTGGTCCACATAATCGTATGAGACAGTGGCGGAGTGGTCCATATAATCGTATGAGACAGTGGCGGAGTGGTCCACATAATCGTATGAGACAGTGGCGGAGTGGTCCACATAATCGTATGAGACAGTGGTGGAGTGGTCCACATAATCGTATGAGACAGTGGCGGAGTGGTCCACATAATCGTATGAGACAGTGGCGGAGTGGTCCACATAATCGTATGAGACAGTGGCGGAGTGGTCCACATAATCGTATGAGACAGTGGCGGAGTGGTCCACATAATCGTATGAGACAGTGGCTGGAGTGGTCCACATAATCGTATGAGACAGTGGCGGAGTGGTCCACATAATCGTATGAGACAGTGGCGGAGTGGTCCACATAATCGTATGAGACAGTGGCGGAGTGGTCCACATAATCGTATGAGACAGTGGCGGAGTGATCCACATAATCGTATGAGACAGTGGTGGAGTGGTCCACATAATCGTATGAGACAGTGGCGGAGTGGTCCACATAATCGTATGAGACAGTGGTGGAGTGGTCCACATAATCGTATGAGACAGTGGCGGAGTGGTCCACATAATCGTATGAGACAGTGGCGGAGTGGTCCACATAATCGTATGAGACAGTGGCGGAGTGATCCACATAATCGTATGAGACAGTGGCGGAGTGATCCACATAATCGTATGAGACAGTGGCGGAGTGGTCCACATAATTGTATGAGACAGTGGTGGAGTGGTCCACATAATTGTATGAGACAGTGGTGGAGTGGTCCACATAATCGTATGAGACAGTGGCGGAGTGGTCCACATAATCGTATGAGACAGTGGCGGAGTGGTCCATATAATCGTATGAGACAGTGGCGGAGTGGTCCACATAATCGTCTGAGACAGTGGCGGAGTGGTCCACATAATCGGAAGAGCAGCAAACTGCACCAGCCATTCGCGCTACACCGACAGCGTGCAGAAGTACCTTTTTATTTCACGCGCCTAATAATGTTAGCAAATTCGAAGGTGTGGACTGTTTCCTTTTGTAGCAACTAGTCGTCATTCAACTAACGAAATGTCCCTTCACCTTTGTGTACGCCCCGGCGCACACAAAAGAACGCCGAATGCGTTATTTTGAAAGCGATGGTCGCATGATGACGTAAAGAAGCTGTTTGTAAGTCTTCGATTATAAATTCATAACTGCACACCCGTATTGACAGGCATGTTGCACGGGTGTGATCTACAATAGTATTGCTGAAAACTGTCCAACTCTGCAATGTTTAGTAGCACGTGGGATACCGCTGGGTATTGTACGGCCAAAATAACGATTTAGATATATCAAACTGAGGTCGCAAATAGTTACTAAAGGGAACGTTAAAGCTCCTCTGTCCACAATTGCCAATAAATTTTGTTTTGAACTGATTGTTTTGTTTACCATTTGAACGTGTTGCAGGTGGAATGTTTCAAATGGCGAACATTGTTCCGAGCTAAATAAAGTAACTAAATAAAAAAAATAGCAGCCAGAAAACCTTCAACATGCATGTTGAAGTCATAAGAACAAAATATTAGATAATTATAACAAACCTATAAAGCTGGCACCTCGCTTTAGCACTCGGTTAGAATTCGGTCGCTGTACACAAAATAGTCATATGCGTGATAGTATTTTTTAATAAAACATGTACAGTGTACAAGTTATGTTATATAAAAATGTGCCTTGGTGTCGGGAATGTTGCAGACGTGTGTGGAAAATTGTAGTAAAACACAAAGGTATAGTTTTAATATTGAGCGGATGGGGAAAGAAACTTGGTGGTTGTAGAAGACACTCACAGAGAGGGATGTGTTGTATTAGTCGTAACTATGACTTTGAAAGTGTGTACATGTAAATGAATTGAACACGTCTGCCGGTGTATAACAGTATATAAATCACAGGAATTTGTTCATTCTAAAATAAAGGGCGAGTTAATTAAATTACAGTTAGACGATTATAAAAAACATTATGACTATAACAAACAGGCAAAGTTTGCTATATTTAGGCTACAAATGAACGGGCTAATTTCGTAATATGAAATTAATAAACTGCCCCCACCCTCCTCTGCCAGTCTCTCATCTCCCTCCTCTCCCAGTCTCTCCCTCCTCTTCCAGTCTCTCATCTCCCTCATCTCCCAGTCTCTCCCTCCTCTTCCAGTCTTTCATCTCCCTCCTCTCCCAGTCTCTCCCTCCTCTTCAGTCTCCCATCTCCCTCCTATCCAAAGTCTCCTCTCCCTCATCTTCCAGTGTTTCGTCTCCCTCCTCTCCCAATCTCTCCTCTCCCTCCTTCCCCAATTCTCCTCTCCCTCCTTTCCAGAGTCTCCTCTCCCTCCTCTCCCAGTCTCTCCCTCCTCTCCCAGTCTCTCCTCTCCCTCCTCTCCCAGTCTCTCCTCTCCCTCCTCTCCCAGTCTCTCCCTCCTCTCCCAGTCTCTCCTCTCCCTCCTCTCCCAGTCTTCCTCTCCCTCCTCTCCCAGTCTCTCCCTCCTCTCCCAGTCTCTCCTCTCCCTCCTCTCCCAGTCTCTCCTCTCCCTCCTCTCCCAGTCTCTCCTCTCCCTCCTCTCCTCAGTCTCTCCTCTCCCTCCTCTCCCAGTCTCTCCTCTCCCTCCTCTCCCAGTCTCTCCTCTCCTCTCCCAGTCTCCTCTCCCTCCTCTCCCAGTCTCTCCTCTCCCTCCTCTCCCAGTCTCTCCTCTCCCTCCTCTCCCAGTCTCTCCTCTCCCTCCTCTCCCAGTCTCTCCTCTCCCTCCTCTCCCAGTCTCTCCTCTCCCTCCTCTCCCAGTATCTCCTCTCCCTCCTCTCCCTTGTCTCCCAGTCTCTCCTCTCCCTCCTCTCCCAGTGACTCATTCCTCCCCTCCTAGTCCTTCCTCTCCCTCCTCTCCTAGCCCCTCCTCTCCCAGTCTCTCCTCTCCCTCCTCTCCCAGTCTTCCTCTCCCTCCTTGCCGTCTCTCCTCTCCCTCCTTTCTACAAGTTCTCCTCTCCCTCCTTCCAGCTCTTCTCCCGTCCTGCTAGTCTGTCTACTCTCCCTCTCTAGTCTCTCCTCCTCTCCAGTCTCTCTCCCCTCCAGTCCTTCTCTCCCTCCTCTCCCAGTCTCTCCCTCCTCTCCCAGTCTCTCCCTCCTCCTCTCCCAGTCTTTCTCTCCCTCCTCTCCCAGTCCTCTCCCTCCTCTCCAGTCTCTCCTCTCCCTCCTCTCCCAGTCTCTCCTCTCCCTCCTCTCCCAGTTCTCCTCTCCTCCTCTCACATCTCTCTCTCCTCCTCTCCCCAGTCTCCTCTCCCTCCTCTCCCTCTCCTCTCCCTCCTTCCATCTCTCCCTCCTCTCCCAGTCTCTCCTCTCCCTCCTCTCCCAGTCTCTCCTCTCCCTCCTCTCCCAGTCTCTCCCCTCTCTGTCCTCCTCTCCCTCCTCTCCCAGTCTCTCCCTCCTCTCCCAGTCTCTCCTCTCCCTCCTCTCCCAGTCTTTCCTCTCCCTCCTCTCCCAGTCTCTCCTCTCCTCCTCTCACAGTCTCTCCTCTCCCTCCTCTCCCAGTCTCTCCTCTCCCTCCTCTGCCAGTCTTCCTCTCCCTCCTCTCCCAGTCTGTCTCTCCTCTCCCTCCTCTCCCAGTCTCTCCTCTCCCTCCTCTCCCAGTCTCTCCTCTCCCTCCTCTCCCAGTCTCTCCTCTCCCTCCTCTCCCAGTTCTCCTCTCCCTCCTCTCCCAGTCTCCCCTCTCCCTCCTCTCCCAGTCTCTCCTCTCCCTCCTCTCCCAGTCTCTCCTCTCCCTCCTCTCCCAGTGACTCATTTCCATCCCCTCCTAGTCCTTCCTCTCCCTCCTCTCCTAGCCCCTCCTGTCCCGTCCCTCCTCTCCCTCCAGTCCCAGTCCTGTGTGACACATGTGCCGAATTGGTTTCTATGTGCCGATTTTATTCTGTGCTGACATGTTTTGTATATGCTGACGTGTGTTACGTGGACTGAATTGTTTTTTTCTGTGCTGACTGGTTTTGTATGGACTGACTTGTTCAGTGTGTGCTGACGTGTTGTGTGTGTAGCTACTAGGTAGGTGTATCCCTGACTCATACGCACGACAAATAAACCAAAGCTGGCCGACAGCCCCATTTAAAAGTAATTTATGTTTAATCTATCAACACTAGTCTGTATTTTGACTGTCAGCGCGTCATAGTGGACTTGCGCCTAGGTCCACACAACGCCTAGGTCCACACAGTGCCTAGATCCACACAACGCCTAGGTCCACACAACGCCTAGGTCCACACAACGCCTAGGTCCACACAACGCCTAGGTCCACACAACGCCTAGGTCCACACAACGCCTAGGTCCACACAACGTCTAGGGTCAGACAGTGCCTATGTAAACACAACGCCTAGGTCCAATCAATGTCTCAGTCCACACAATGCCTAGGTCCACACAACGCCTATGTGCACACAACGCCTATGTGCACACAACGCCTAGGTACACACAACGCCTAAGTCCACACAACGCCTAGGTCCACACAACGCCTAGGTACCACACAACGCCTAGTATCACACAACGCCTAGGTCCACACAACGCCTAGATCCACACAACGCCTAGATCCACACAACGCCTAGATCCACACAACGCCTAGGTCCACACAAAGTCCGTCTAGCGTCGGTATGGTTACAGCAGTAGTCCAGTGTCGATGTCGCAGTACGAGTCAATGAGGCCCAGTCCGGCCAGGTCAGACTTCTCACCAGCACTACTGTATTTCCCCGTGAAATAACTGGGGACACCGCCTGGCTTCCCGCCGTAGCCAGCACGTGAAGGGTTCAGCCAAGACTCCCCGTAGCCGGCACGGTCGCAGAAGGCGTCGGGGTCGAACTTGGTGCCGTAGCCGTTGCAGGCGGGGGGTGAGAGACACTCGTCGTACGACGGACTGCAGCAGCCAGACAGGCAGGGAGAGTGGTCGGAGCTCTGGCACGGGACACCGCAGCAATGAAGCTCGTCGGGAGTCTGGAAATGATCGCCGCAGTAGTCGGTTTGGTCGTGTGACTGGCACTGGACATCGCAGTAGTGAGCCACGCAGTCCGGACAGAAGAGTTGGCGCGGCTCCAGACGGGACTGCGACCAGCGCCGATGCTGACGTCTGGCGGATATCTGAGAACAACACATAAAACGCAGCCTAGCGGATACATCCAACAACAACGGACAACTACCGGACCTGCCATCTACTGGCGTCGTGGGCCCAGATTTGACCAGACCCAGATTCGAATCCGAATCTGGGCCCGCGCGACTCCATAGAACTTTTGAAATATGTGTATGGACTTCCACGGAATTACGGATTTGGCATATTGATATAGTTTGAAACACTTTGTTCTGGTTTTTTGTCGAAGCAGTAAACTCGTTACAGAACGAATGTTATTCTGATCTGTCAATTATGCGCTAAGCATCTGTGCGAATAGCCTCGTCCAATCGCGAACGCGTCATTGTATGTAATTAGATTTAGTCTAGTTGTGCTCCATCGACTGATTACTAGGGTATTTGACCTACTGTCTACGTCATACTTGTCGTTCCTGGCCGTCTTCCTGTTTAACTACACACGGCAGCGGGCCCAAATTCGGAGTCGGATCTCCGCCCGGTCGAACCTGGGCCCACGACACCGGATGCGACTTTGCGATTCATATATGACTAGCTATCATAGGCGCGTTTTAGCACGCCCAGCGGGCTCCTAGTCCTAAGTCTAGTTAACTATAACTAGCCTTAATCATAACTAATCCTAACTAACCCGAACCCTGTGTTAGCTTTTCATACATGATTCATAATCTGGCCTACGCCGATTGAAAATGCGATGCACAAGCAGCTGCTTCCCGTGTATAGACCACGTGAGGCGCCGGATGATGAAGTCAGAAAAAGGTAAGGACGTTTCTCTTTCAACTAGAATATCTGGCCAAGACATGTACAATCAGCCATGATGATGATGATGATGGATGATGGTGATGGTGATGGTGATGGTGATGGTGATGGTGATGGTGATGATGATGATGATGATTATTATTATTATTATTATTATTATTATTATTATTATTATTATTATTATGATTATGATTATGATTATGATTATGATTATGATTATGATTATGATTATGATGATTATGATGATAACGACGACGACTTCGGACTATAACGATGACGACTACAACAACGACAACGACAACGACAACAACGACGACAACGATGACAACGACGACACAGACTACAACGACGACAACGACTACAACGACTACAACGACTACAACGACGAGAACGACGAAAACGACGACAACGACGACAACGACGACAACGACTACAACGACTACAACGACGACAACGACGACGACGACAACGACGACAACGACTACAACGACGACAACGACTACAACGACGACAACGCGACTCACCCGTGCAACTGCGGGTAGCCGGCCGAATGCTGTGTGGACGTATGCCTTTGCTTTGGGCCCGAGAAGCACCCTCAGCCTGGGAGGTGCTTCTGGCCTGTGAGGCGCTCTGTGGTCGGCGGTATATCTTCGCCTTACTCGCCACCAGTTCGATGGGGTCGTAGTGCATGGCGTTGATGGCCGTCATCTGTCGATCCGTCACCTGCCGGGCGAAACCACGGCGAGGCTGCCACACTTGCTGGGGCACCCACGGCGTCGTCACTGTCCCCTGGCTCGGCGCACTGCAAGCACGAAGCTGCCGTCAGTGGCGTCGCGGCACGGCATGCACGGTTATTATTATGATCATGAGTAATAATAGTGATGAGACATCCGGTTGAATGTGTAGATTATTATACAGTGGTGAGCGGTGGTCTTGTGGTAGAGCGCCGGACTGTCAGTCGAGGGGACGGTGGTTCAACCCCACCTACCGCCGTTTCGAAACTTATGCAATTTCGTTCACCCCACATTTGTTAGTTTCTTTCGGAAGAGTCACTAAAGGCCGGTGGTCCCTTCTATCTGGTCTCTATGCCAGTGGAAGTAAAAGATCCCACACAGGGGGTAAATGTGTAACCTGTAGTGGACTCACAAATTCTCGTTGGATTTTAAACGCCCTGCAAAGGCGTACAGTATCTGAGAGAAGAAGAGAAGGTTATATGGATTCGTATGTATCTGTCAGCGCTATGATGCTGACGTGAACGAGTGCGAGAACACTGAACGGTATCGTCTGTTGTACGTTAGATACATGTCAGCATGAGTTGTATGGTATCGTCTGTTGTACGTTAGATACATGTAAGCATGAGTTATATGGTATCGTCTGTTGTACGTTAGATACATGTCAGCATGAGTTATATGGTATCGTCTGTTGTACATTAGATACATGTCAGCATGAGTTGTATGGTATCGTCTGTTGTACATTAGATACATGTCAGCATGAGTTATATGGTATCGTCTGTTGTACGTCAGATACATGTCAGCATGAGTTATATGGTATCGTCTGTTGTACGTTAGATACATGTCAGCATGAGTTATATGGAGGAGGGAATGAGAACACTGAACGGTATCGTCTGTTGTACGTTAGATACATGTCAGCATGAGTTATATGGAGGACGGGATGGGGACAGAGATGACAGAGCAGTGACGACAGGGGGACGAGTGCCCGAGTAGCCACCCTGAGAGGGACAGCGAGGCGATGACGACAGTCGTAGTAGTGAGGCAGCGACCTGCGGGTCCTCGTGAGGCCGCGACTCTCGGAGGGCACCCACGTGTGTCGCCGGCTGCCCGCCGTCGGCGCGCTCTGCCACGCCCGCTGCCGGTGGCCGGGGGCCGGACACGGTCTGGAGCGGCCTCGGGTCCCCTCCACGCGGTAGTACACGGGACGGTCGTGTAGCACCGAATAGTCGATCTCACCGTGCAGCAGACCGTACGCCAACTTCTGCAGGACACAGGACACGTTCAGGACACTTGACATGGTCAGGACACAATACACAGTCAGGATATAGTCAGGACATATAGGACACAGTCACAACAAGACCACAGTCAGGACAAGACCACAGTCAGGACACAGAAGAGGAAAGAGGTAGGGACGGAATAATTGAGATGGGGAGTGAGACAATGATACATACGCACACACGCACGCACACACGCACACATACACACACGCACACACGCACATACACACAATAAAAACAGTAAATAAATTGTTGTTAGATTTTCATCTTAATTTTATTTTCTACTTTTTGTTTTGTGTAAACATAATTTCTAATTTTGTTTCGTTATCACAAGCATAAATACTATCATTTTGTTTAAACATTTCTTATTATTATACACGTAAACCTGTGAATTAACCCAAACTAGTGATGCCATCTGACGGCTTCGAGCAGTGACACTACACAATAGTTACATAAGCAAAGCATACATTTCACCAGACAATTTTCTCGGCCAAGTTACGCAGTCGGTTAAGCGAGATTATGTGGCTAGTGGTTATTGTGAAAAATGACCATCATTTCCATAACAGTTG